>JABFPB010002174.1:0-21187 GCA_022817645.1 Ceratoteleas bidentatus
AGCACTTTTGGATGGTCGTTTTGTTTCCCTAGTCTTCCTGGTGTGAGAATTTGAAAAAGTTCTTTTGTGTTTTCTAATTAATGATAAATGCTCTGTTTGCTGAGTAATGGTTATTTGTTGGGTAATGATTATTATTGCGCTTTCACCAGGGTAATAATAATTATTATGACTCTGGTCGAAAGTGGAGATCTTTCATCGTGATATTCTCACATATAGATTGGGAAGTTGGATTTTTTTCAAATCGTTACACTAAGAAGATTAAATTGGGTTCAAAGAGTACAATCACGAAGTTTTTGAGTGTAAGAGAATAGGTTCGCGGTAGACGCTTGCTGTATTGATATCGACGAGCCTTACTATTGGATCTATGAGAGCTCTGACTGGACTTCTTACGGTAACCTTGAACGGACGACAAGTTCGCCGAGTGCAAACTCGGGGTGGTGGCGCTGTGCACTGAGGAGGCAGCCGGTGTGTTCATGCTGATGGCGCTGGGGCTCTGGATATTTTCCGGCTTGAACTCTGGCAGCGATGAGAACTTTTCTTGGAAGTTCACTTGCTCGAGGACCCTAGATAGATAATGTATAGGATTTAGCATATCTTTTCATTTCAGATGTCAGAATCTACCCATAGAAGCTACTTTTAAGTACATACAACAGATTTACTTTGGGTATGGTGCAGAATCTACACTCTAAATGTCTAGACGAAGTTATATTATGGAAGATTTTGGCAAATTTGTACATTTCTGGGTCAATGGGCAGAAGATGAGAGTGAAAGGGTAGGTGATGACTCGGTACCTGTCCATGCCATCTTCCACTGTTTTCTTGAAGAAGGACGTCTTCTTGGTCGATGGCGACGGTGAAGCTAGAGATTCTGGAAGGTTGTGTTGCGTCGGTTTCACGCCTTGGGGCAAATTTTGCTGGAGCCGATTGTCGGGTTGCTGAGTCGAGATAGGCCCGTGATCCCCACTTGATGTAGTAGATGCTACAAAAGGCAATATCTATCACTAAAAATATTTCTCTATACAAACTACTATATACTCATCGAAAAAGTATCATTACTGCATCAAATAGGAACAAAAATGGAAATATAGACTTGATAAACTCTTCTGATCATCAAAATCTACATTCCATTCTAACATTTCACAATACAACTTTTTTGACGAAGTAAAAAAGCGAGAAATAAATGAAGTCAGAAATGCACCTATCGATTGTCTCCTCTGCAACGGTGCGATGCCAAGCTGCGCTGGCGTCGGGCCAAGCATGAAGGGTCCTTTGTTTGTTCCGGAATCATTAATCGAACTTGAAATGTCGTCTTTGCTGTAGGTCTTGTTGGACGAGTGATCGACGCCTGCAGAATTGCCGTACGGCGTGTGCGGCGTGTGCGGCGTCGACGGCGGTTTCTGTTTATCGTTCGAGATGATCGAGTGCACCATGGACTCCTGCCGATCGTTCTCCGGCTTCGTGTTGTTCACTGTGACCGATTGTAAATCAATACATCAGTGAAAGTTTCATTCATTCAGACGGTCATTGCATAACAATAGAGTTTAGGATGAGAAACTTGATTTAAAAACGATGTTTGGTTGAAACTTTGCACAAGTCCAATTGAATAATGAAATCTGATTTAGTTTAATGGAAATTATTTAATTAAGGTACTACGAATACAAGAATTGATTAATAAGCTGTACCATAAAAGTGATTGCTCATTGGTTGGTTGTCACTTTTGTCCGGCTCGGTCAACCGGGTTATAGAGTGACCAAAGCTGCGGTAACTCGGCGTGCTGGGATTTGACGACGAATTTGTGTAGGACTTGCTGACGATTACGCTGTGTGCCTCGACTTTCGTTCCAACTGAAATTAAAAAAGTCAATGTATTTAATTTAATGTATGAAATTATGGATGAAAAAATCTACCAAACACATTTATTCACAATTTACTGTCTACTTCGCATTTGAATTCGAATGCGAAATATAGTACAGAATAATGGATTGCAATAAGTCATTTTACCAAATTCTATGGTATTGTATCTAAGATTTTGTGGCTTTGAATGACTGAATGTAGATTGTAACTATGTCCATTGAATTGTCTCTTTACCTGAAATCGGTATCTGGAAGTTGAACATCCGCGGATGAGTGCTAGCGGGTCCGAGGTACTGCGCTCCCTGTTGCGGCTTGGAAACAACCAGTTCATTGTCAAGCAATGTCAAAGTAAGCGGCGACGGATAAGGCGCGCCGGAAGTCGGAGGACGATAGATGGACCCTAAACACTGAATTGGCTGCTGTTGTTTAAACAGAGCCAACATGGGTTTTGTTCCCATCTGTTAGTATTGTCAACTCTAGTTACTTAAATTTTTATGTCAGTCTCGCTCTTATGAATCCGCGACGATTGCAAATTTCATGTATCAAATTTATCACAAAAAATTGTCTCTCTCGCAAGATATCTGAGACTCGAACTTCCAAACCCAAATCACCCAAATTAAATTACCGTCCCTCTTTCCCCGAATCAAGATAAGAACATTTCTCTCTCGATTACAAATCTTCTCCTTTTTCAGCGTCAGCTCACCACGTTGTTTGTAATTAATCTCTAAATGAATTAATTTAAAACGACTAAATTTACTTAATTTAATTTATTAAGTCTTAATTGAAGGTATCTGCAGGATGAAAAAAAGCTTCGATTGCTAATTTTATGAGCTTATTTTCCCTCTCTGGCACGATTGTGGTTAAAAAAAAGTGCTTACAGAGTGTAGCACCGGTGTCGCCGTGAATTTGCTGCGACCATTTTCCGGGTGAGAACTGGCGACCAGATTGTTGACCGTGTACTGCGTCGCGTTGTACTGCTGGTCGTTTTTCACGACTTTCGGCGAGACGGGCATCGTGATGAAGGCACCGCCCGCCGTCGGATGGAAGCCCGCGACGCCGCTGGGGTTCACCGGACTGTGGTAAGGATACGTCGTCGACAGCACCGACACCGTTCCGGTCTTGTCTACCGCTGGGTGATGACACTTGGGCTCCACTTCTGTGGACGGTAGACGAGCTGAAAAATGACATTCTTTAGTCGATTGATCGATTTTGGAATCCGCTGTTAACTGGCGCTGGAAGAATCCTTTGGGAACCTTTTTTGAAGTAATCAAAATTGAATTTTATTACAGTAAATTAGTTTCTTACCCTACGCAATTATACTTTTTCATAATTTGAGGAAATGAAGTTGACGATTTGACAGAAAGAAATTCTTCGTGATTTTTATTTTCTTCTTGATTTGAGGCAATAACGAAGATGATAATTTCATTGGAAGAAATTCTTCATGATTCTAATTTATTTATTTTCATTTTATTCGTGATTTGAAGTGATAATGAAGATGATTGTTTGATTTGAAGAAATTCTTTGAGGCTATTAATTTCTTGATTGATATTTTTTGACGAATACAGCGCCACCAAATTTTTAAATGATTCCTCCAGTTCCAGTGATGTATTAACAAAGAGAGCCTGACCGAAGGTACCTTTGATGGGTTTTGGCCTACAAGTGACTTCCTGTTTGACGTCCTCGCGTTTAGGGGAACGCGATCGTTTGTCGGGGTCGTCGTCCTGAGCTTCGCTGTCGCTCTCAGCGAGTTTGTCTTTGCATTTGAGATCGACGTCGGGCTGCGGATCCTCGACGATCACCATATGATCGTCGTCCGAACCGTTGCCATCTTCCTCCTGCTTTACATCTGTGTCGTTAGTTTCGGACTGCTGTGGTACCTCGAGGATCCGGTGCTGCGGATGCGAAACTTGACTTACGATCTGTTTGATTTTAGAGAAAAAGAATTCAGAAATTAGATACGTTTATGAGATTTTATTACTGAAATTTTTTTGAAATGATTTTAGAAACAGTTGACTTTGTATTGAAGTATTTTATTATTGATCTAAAAAAGAGTAAGTTCAAAAATAAATAAAATGAAAAATGTATATCTCTCTTTTTTTATATGCTCAATCACTTTGAAATGTCAAATACCATCTTATTATAGATTACAATTTGACATCCAGTTACTTTCAATCCCATTCATAAACTTAGCATCTACATATCTTTTATCATTCATAAAACTAATTTTTTTAAGAGTTTGCAATTTTGAAATATTCTTAACCTTATATTGACTTAAACATTTATCTTATCAAAAAAAAATAACGTCTCATCTAATCTCAATTCTTTATCTTCATTTAGCATTTTCAACTTTCGACGTCAAAGTTTGCCAGTTCACCTCCATAGGTGGATTCTCGTTGTACATAGTTGACACTGGAACAGTAACACCGTCGTCCACCGCCCTAGGTGGAAGGGCAACGTCATCCGAGGGTGGTCCCATGTCCATCTCCTCACCGGCGCTGTTGAGTTTGCCCCGAGGCTCGCCACCCTTAAAACTGGTTGTGGACGATTTTCTTCGGTCCTTACTGCACCATTTCCAGTCCGGGTGGGCCTTAAAATGGGCCTCCTTGACCTGGGTGGCCAGGTCGTGGTATTGCTGCTTCTCGTCGGGACCCAGGGCGTACCACCACTCACCGAGGATCTTCGAAACCGTTCGGTTGTCCTGATTCGGATGCCTCTGATGGACCATGGCTCGGTGTCGTTTGGAGAATATCATAAATGCATTCATTGGACGACGTATGCGTTCCTTCGTTGCCTGAAACATGAAATAAAAAATAAAAACATTGTTACACTGATGAGAGGGAAATAATATTTATTTATGCTAATGCACAGGATTATAATTATTATCACCTTCTTCAGAGGGAAATAGTAATTATTATTGTTGTTCAGATTGCTAAAAATGTTTCTAGTTTTTCACCATTTTTTAATACAAAAATGTAGTATGGTATACCCTTAATTTTTTAATTTACCCCATAAAATTTATGGGGTAAATCATGAAAGATCACAAGTAATAAAAATATTACTTCAAAAAATTTCGACCTGTTTGTTCGATATATATAATGTTCCTTCAATCGAAATGGTCGAATGCATTTTTTATATATATAGAACGACTGACGCCAAAGCGGATCTTAATAAAATTAAGGGCGTAATTGGATTTTGCATTGCAGGGCAAAAAGCGTCATTAAAAGCACTAAAAGTGTACTTGATCAGGCACTAAAATCGGGTTGCAGTTAGCATTATTTAACACGCGATTGTCAGTCACTGCAAATTATTCGATGACTTCGCGAATGTTTGATTTGACGCTTTCGTTCTTCAATTACGGAAACCCGAGCGAGAGGAGTACCAAACTGGAACCGAAATTCCGACTCGAATGCCGAAACTGGTAAAATTGTTTCGGCGCATTAAAAATAAAGCCGTAATTCGGCACCAATAATGGCGCTTTTGTAGCTCCATCGTGGACCATCGTGTTTTTACGTCGAATTTCGATCAACATGTGTATATTCCCGGCGCCTCGCTCAGATTTCATTTCAGTCGGTTTATAATTGAACCCAACGATGTGACCCCGGCGAATAAGCGCGCAGCGTCTTAATTAATTGCATTTATTTTAAATTTACTTAAAGAAGCGGTGCACGTTTCACGAGGGAAATATGACTCGAAAGTCCCGCATTCTATTTTTTACATTCCTCGACGCTAATTATTGACGGATATAAATTATCCGCCACACGTACGTCAATCTTGTTTAACTTTCAATAAGCTTAATAATTAACGATCGCCTTATCAAGGAAGTCTTTGCTGCTAAGTATAGAACGCCATTTCTTTAATTTCTTCGACCTCATTTTTCTTTGTACGAGAGAAAAATGGTGTCTATAGCAGACCAGATTTGGTATCATTTTGGACACAGAGAAATGAGAAATGATGAATTAACGCAGTGACATAACTAAGTGATGTCACGTAATTAAAAAATGATGACTGACATTTTTTTAAACATAACACTCCAGTGACAGTCCATTCTTTTCTTTTTTTCTCTTTACTCTTTTTTAAAATAATGTTGGAAAGCAATGAATTCTCTCTAAACATAAAATTACAATCCTCCAAAACACCCTTCTCCTTCAACAAAATCTCTCGTAAAATCCTATCAAATGAAAAGGATTACGGACTTCTAAGTGAAAAGTATAGTCTTTCCAGATTACTCTTCTTCTTCTCAGTTCTATCCAATCTTCTTCCTTCCCGAATTCAACACACCTTCGACGGACTTTGCGGCTCTTTGGTGTGCAAAGCGCTCAGCGACTTGCTGCGGTTCTTATTCGGGTTGGCCTCGATTTCCGCCGGGGTGGTCGGTTCAGCCTCGAACACGTCGTCCTCCTCCTCCTCCGGCGGGATGATCGACTCCGGCCCGGCGCCGTCGTCGCTCGGGTTGCTCAGACTTGGGATAGGTGGCGCGCTGAGCGGCGGACTCAAAGCGGACGGCGGCGGGCTCACCTCCGGCTGATCCAGCACCGTCGTCTGCCACGTGAAAGCTGCAAAACAAATGGCCGGTCATTAATGATCGTGTAAGGAAAGGTCGCAGGTGTCGCGGAAGTAGCGTTTGATTGATGAGATTAATAAAGCCACGGCTTCAACGGTGGTCGTAGACAAGAATTCGGTAGAGCACTTTTTGAGGGGAAAAATGGGGAGGGGGAGATGATTAAAGTGTTTTTGAACTGGAGATATTGAGAGTTTTGATAAGGGAAATTAAGTGGGAGTGGATGAAATGGAATTGAGGAAGTTAGTGTTTTAAGTCTTTTGGGATACTTTCGCGTTTGAGATTTCTTTGGGACTTAGAATTTGTAATTGATGTTTATTTGTTTTAAATAAAGAAAGGAATTAAGGAACATTAACAATAAGTTGTATGTTTGGAGGAAATGCAGAAGTTTTTTCTGTCAGATGGTAATAAGGAAAATAAGCTTGGTACTTTCTGGTAAGTTTTTTCTGTAGGAGTAGTTAGTCGAATATTAAAGAAGTATTTACTTTTAGGGATTTGACGTATGAGGAAATAGCCAGTGGGATAGCAAAAATAGATATTTTGAGATGATTTTGTGATTTTCTGTTTTTTTTATTGTTGTTTATGTGATAAATTATTTTCAACTAAATTCTTTCATTAATTCAAAATCTTTAATTTTATTAATTTTGTGCCTTTGTGGAAAATGTTCTTTCGGAAAAGGCTTAATTAAAAGAGTAATACAATGTAGGAAAGTATAGTTTTTTGTTAAATCACACTGAAATATCAGGCTGGTCATCTATTCACTCGAGTTGACATATCCTTATCTCAATCATGATTATTTTTTCAGCGGAGTCTGATTAATCTTTTATCTCAAGGTGGTTCCTTAGTAACATAAAAGGAACATAAATTAGTTCAAAGTTGGTATATATTTTGAGAAAAAAATAATTCATAATAATGTTACAACATTTGGTAAACTTTTATAGTATCAGTTCCAGAACCTTTAAATATCTCCCTACAATTTTTGTGCTTTTTAGACATACAATCTAAAAAGCACAAAAATTGTTGCTTTATTGACTCACTGATTTACAATTGACATAAAAATGGCTATGTTATCAGGGGTCCCTGAACACTTTTCATAACAAAATCCATAGCATTTTTTAAAGACCAATCTTCTATAACAATCAAGAGTCCTGATTTCTTCATTCATTAACTAATCAGGATGTTGATTAATTAAATCATCCCTCAAAAACCACAACCTTCTTGTCTAAGATCCACGTCAATCACACGGAGCCGCAAGGAGTCTTATACTGATCTGCTCGGTTAAACGACAGATCCGGAATCGGTTAGTAAACAGTACGAGAGGCGTCTTGCTCGAGTAGGAGTGCTTGGATGCAAAGTGAGAGTTAAGGTTCGAGCTCGGTTAGTGGTTACGCGAACACGGCTGCAAGCGTTCGCCGTAGACACGCTAGGTGGCGTCGTTAGAGTCATTGAAGCGTCGTTTAATAGGGGGACTCAAACCTTTTTTCCAGTTGCGACCTGTATTGTTGAGTAATGTCGGAGGATGGGGCTGGTACGCTGAAATAACTTCGTGGGCGCCATCTGTGGAACCCTTACCGTTTAGTTATTCTTGTGTTTATAGAGGCATGCGCGCGTTTTCGCGGATTCGCTTTTTCGGCGTTTCGCGAGCGCAACGCTTTGATTTTACAACGGACAAGCGCGTCGAAAGTGCATCGAAAAGCGGCCGGGTGCAGATGTTAAGTCGTTTATTTACAGCGGCGCTGTTCATCGTGAACGCAGAGTCGCGGACATTATTGGGTCGCGCAATGATAAGAAGTTTTTGGGGCGCGAGGGGTCCCTTTTAAAAATGGAGTATTGAAACGTATTGATATATATTGAAACGTGTAAACACTTACGAATATTTTGTGATAATATGTATTCAAGATATATTCAAAGTATTAAGAACTATTTAGAGATTATTTCCAACGATATGAATTTTTATTGAAATCAATGCGTTTTGATGCTCATATCGTTTTTGTTAAAAAACAATAGGGCCTGAGATTGAAATGAATAAATTTCGGTAAAAATTCGTCAAGTTGTGAATATAACGTATTCACAACTTGACGAATTTTTGTGAACACGAATATATCTGAATAACTTTTTGAATATACATAAGGCGTTTACATGATTCGATACATATGAGTATGTTCTGATACATCATTTTTAACAGGGGTCGCAACAGTCGTGCAGACGCAATGCGCGACTTACACAGCACTCCGTTGTTTTTCGGCTCGTCCCTCACGGGCTGCGGCTTCGGCACGATGGTGTTGCTGGGTTGAACTATCACGTTCTGGAAGACGCCACTCGAAGCGGAGACGTTGCTCATAGCCGTGGTCGTGGACATGACCACGCTGGTAGGGGGCGCGTGGCTCAGCTCTATGTGCTGCTGCGCTGTCATGTTGAGACCAATCTTGTTTGCCTGTGGGGCCAAAAGACATTCATTTTTTCAGTCTTCCCGTTGTTTAAGTTCAAGTGAAACGTGAATCTGCTCGAAGTAATTATACGTAGGCTACAGATGAATAAAAAACCCATTTTTCAATATCTTTCCAAACTTAAACATATCTCAGATCCCTGATTCCCAACCGTTATTCCCTGACCTTTCCCAACACAGAAAATTCCCTAACTTTTCCCAATCAGTCAGCTACCCAGTTCCTTGTTCCAGGCAATTCCTTTATGTATCCTGGAAGAGATTTGTTTTCCCATTTCCAAACAAATCTCGGAAATATCCTTGATTTGTAAGGAAATACGAAACAAATGGCAGGAATTTTTAAAATTCCACTTCCTCACCTGCTGCAGCACCGATAGCTTGTCATTATGGACGGACGGCGACGCGGCGGCGGGGGACTGCGGTGGTTGCGGACATTGCTGCTGCGGCGGCTGCTGCAGCGCCCCCAGTCCGCTGAGATGGCCGATCAGGTTCTGCCGGTACTTGTCCTCCTGGCCGCCCATCATGTGGGCCATGTGGCTCGGCGGCGACGCCATCTCCATGCCGTTCTTGATCACCACGTACTTCTTCTCCGCCATCATGTACATCTGCTGCGGCTGCGCGTAGTCCACCGGCTGCTCCTGCACCTTGTGCAGCAGCGTCAGGTTCTGCGCCCCGGAGGGGGCGCTGATGGCCACGTGGGGCGCGTGCTGGCTCTTCATCAGGTGCACGCTCTGCTCGGGAAAGGGACTTGGCTCCGCGTGCACCACGAACCCGTTGTTCGCTG
Source organism: Ceratoteleas bidentatus (assembly GCA_022817645.1). Lineage (NCBI taxonomy): Eukaryota > Metazoa > Arthropoda > Insecta > Hymenoptera > Scelionidae > Ceratoteleas > Ceratoteleas bidentatus. The sequence goes on from JABFPB010002174.1 coordinate 9,637, forward strand.
TCAGCGCCTGCTGCAGGATGATACCCTGTTGTTGCTGTTGCTGTTGTTGCTGCTGTTGTTGCTGGGGGAGGAAAATGTATCAATGTCAGTGGTTTCTGAATTTACCAATTTGTCTGATATCGATTTAAAAAAAAATGTCCATCCATGAATTCACCAAGTTCTACCTTAAGAACTTAAGAAAAAATAGAACATATGATTTATCGAGAAAAAAAGAGATTCACTCTTCTCAGCCTAATCTTGCTCAATTTCATGCAAGACGTTAATTAACTTTGACGAGTTTTTAGTGAAATTGATTGTCTCAATTTGCTGCACCTGTTGCTGATGTTGCTGCTGCTGTTGCTGCTGCTGCTGAGCCATAGAGGTCACCACCGAGGGATGCCTCGGAGGCGGACTCTGCTCGGACCAGGACATGCTGACCCCCTGGCCGGTGACGAGTCGGTCGCGGCTTACTGGTGAGATCCGGATCACGCTGGTACCGATGGCAGAGGGCGCCACGGTGCAGGGAGCCGTGGGCGCGGGCCGGTTCGGCCGCACCATCCGGTTGGGCTCGGGCTTGATCACCTGCTGCACTAGGTAGCTCGGCTGCGTGGGAGAGTGCTTCCACTTGGCGCTCGGCGAGATCAGCGGGGTCACGTGGTGCGCGGGACTGGAGATCGGCATGAAGACGTTGTTCTGGTTGAGGCCGAGCGACTGCACTGGCGACTGGTTGATGCAGGGCGAGATCGAGGACTGCCCGGTCGGCGAGGAGAAAGCTGGCGTCGCGGAACGGGAACTCCCGAGGGAGACTGCAATTGAAAGAATGTGAAATGGAGTTGAGGATTCGATTTTTCGGAAATCAGAATCAGAAGAAGAAAAAGTGAAGCAGAAGATGAAGAAGAAGTAGAAAAAGATAATGATGATGAAGAAGTTGATGACGAAAAGGGAGAAAAGGAAGTATAAAATGAAGAAGGAGTTTTTTCTCCTTCTTCAGAGATGTTGACGAAAAAGAATAAGAAGGACAAGAAGTTTCTGCGAAAATATGAATGAAAATAGACTATCCAAGTAAGGATGATAATGACTGAATATAGAGAATCGACACTGTACAGTCTGAGGGAATGTATACTTATGTATAATTATGTACAAAGTTGTTTAGATATTATGGAACATAGTTTGTAAGTGTCAAGTAGGATAAAGTGAATATTATGTAAAGCTCCCTATTTAAAAGGAACATATTTGACAGTATTTTTCCAGTATATGATTTCGTAAACATAGTGCCTATATGTAAAAATTATATTGAAAATATAATAAGAGGAAAACCGGTAAGAGGAAAATTTATATTGCACCAATATATTATCGTCTTACCAAGGTAAGAACAACGAAGATACTGTCATAGTCTGTACTGAATAGTCTATAACTGTTTGATTTTTGCATATATATGATGAAGAATCCCTCCTAAGAATAATTTTGTTTATACAAATGTACGATCGATTTATTTATGTAATACAATCTTACATATATCTTTAATAGGATGTTAATAATTATCGTCAACAATAATAGGATGTTATTAATAATCAGGCTTAAACGATTGATTTTTTAAAGTTGAAAGACTGTTTTTTTCTTAAACTATCTAAAACACTAATGATTGAACTATTTCAATTCTGACTCTACAAAATTTGTCTACTCAGTTCTTGTTTTTCAAGGCTTCCGAGATTTTGAGCCAACGTGTATTTCCGTTCACCAACCCGTTCAGTCCCGGTAAAATGGAACATAATCAATATTTCGTCCAAAAATACATCAGTCGATTCCTGGTTCAATTTCCAACTTCTCTTACAATGTTGTTCACAAGCAGCCAATAATTTGCAAATCTTGCAAAATTTAATCGGATCGACTTTGCAAACTACTCACTACATTCGTTGAGAAAAAGGCTTCGTTAAAACTACACACTAGATTGTACGAAGTAGATTGTGAACTATGAATGGTTCATTCAACTACATCGTAAAATCAAAGATATAGTTCGTAAATGTACCGAAGCAAATATACTAACACAAAATGATGTCATACAATTTAGCGATATTGATTGGCTAATACAATTATATCCAGCTATCTCATTGGTTAAAATTGCTGAAAATGCGATATCGTAATGCATTGTCAACATTATCTCATTGAACTTAAAATAGTTTTCTCAGTCTAATAAAAAATGCGTTGCAGTCACATCGCTAACTGAAATATTTTACAACTCGATATCGTAATACTTTTGCATTACAATCTAATTGCGATAACAATGTATCCAGTTCTCCTTCACTCTTTTTCTCATTCTAGAAAATATACGATAAACTTTTCAACCTCCTCATTCCAAAAAATATTTTACTATACAATATCCTACACCTTTACAATTTCATCTCACAAAAACTTAGAAAATTCAATATCGTCGAAAAAAGTTTATAAATCCCAATCCAACGCCACTCAATTTAAAATAACGCTACACATTGTCCCCCTAACAAATCATTTTTCTCCGCGAATGACCGTCCGCGACGTTTCGTCGACGTTATCACCCATTCACGCGAGCTATCGGTTTTATCTAAAAACCCACGCGAACGTCGATACCAGCGGGTCTACTCGGGTCAATTAAACCGCGCCGCCCCCCGCGACGCCCCCGCCGCCCCACGTCTATTTTTATTCCGAATAGACGTCGTCGATTAATGAAATGGTTAACGTTAAGACGCGTTTTCGCCAAACGAAACAACGCTCCGGCAAATGAAATATCGCCCGCCGAATAATGCGCCGAACGCTCAAAGACGCGTCTATTATTGAATAGGCGAGCTGCCTCTGGCCCACGCATTTTATTATTTAAATACAACGAGCGCGCCGATATCGACTTTTCGCGCGAACCCGCGTATTTTTAGAGTCGCGCGGGTCCACGTGAAAAGCGCGATCTGTCCGATTCACGAGTCTCAACCCTTCAGAAGAAGAGCCATTAAGTACGATTGAAACAGGTGGATTGAAATTCAGGCTTGATAATGGTAGTTAGATATTGAATTTCGTTGGTGTAAGTGGGAGGAATGAAAAGTTGTCGAATTGTATGGGTTGGTTTTTCAAAATAAAATTGGTTTTTTCACTAATAAAAAGGAATAACATTTATTATATTGATGTTCAATGAGATTTAATGGATAATTAGCATGGAGAGATATATAATTAGATTTGGTTCATTTGCTAATAAGATACAATGAAATTTTAAGTAAGAATTTGATTTAAAAGTATTAATACCTATTATTACATCACATAAAATGATAGTACTGTATCAGATGGTTGATTAGTTGAAAATCTATTTAATCCCATTGAATAATGTTGAATAAACAGTAACTTATCTCATTTCATTCAACAATTGTATAAGACAAAATAATATTGATTGCAGTCCCACAATGTAGGTAATTCGACCTAGCAAAGAACCGAATATTAATTCTTTTCAACCAGTTAAATTTGACTACGAAATGCGATTAAATAGATAATTAGCTTGAACATTGTTATGATTCAATCTCATTCCACTCATTAATGGGATCAAATGATATTTGTATGTCATTTGAAATGAATGCCCATGATGGCATTAATTTTTTTTCGCAGGACAGAATGCTCGATTGAAAGTAAAGCTCACCGAGCATATTAGCCGCCTCTGTCTCGTCTTGGTCGAATCGACCGGCTATCCTCTTCTCGCCGTAATTCGGTGACGTGTCGGAGTCCCGCGACGTCTCTTCGCCATCTATTTTGCCACTGCAAATATTTTCAGATCAAACATCAGTCTCGATGCAAGATGACAATCGCTATGATATAAAGCTAGACAAACAACTGAGCCATGTGATAGCTTAAGGTGCAGCATGAGTCAGGTGTTACTGGATTCGAGCTCTTGATTGGCTATATTAATTAGTCTGGTAGACAATCGAGACATCTTCAAGAGCGGGTTTTTAATTAATTTTTATTTTATTTCGAAATTTTTAAGATATTAATAATATTGCAAAATTTGAAAGTATGAAAGCAATGTCATATGAAGACTTAAGAACCTCATTTTTGTATTTTTCGTTTCACCTTAATCAGATGCAAATAATTTTAATGGTGGTTGAGTTTTCAATTTAATTTGGATAATTTAATTTTCAATTTAATTTGGATACTAACGCTGGAAATGAATTGGTGGGTCCTCTCAGGCCTGACCCCTTAAGACTCAGATGCCGGGAGCAGTAACCCCGTCGCTGGCTCTCCTTCGGACACTTATCATTACTGCACAGTCTTCTCCACTGTTTACCGTTGAACTTTTTCCTAATTCCAGTCGGTGTTAATACTATGTCCCCCTTTTTGTATTTGTGTGGCGTTGCCGCCTGAGATCTGAAATGCAAAACATCGTTACGTCAGACGTTGCCCGAAACCATTCCCATTTGGCTAAGAATAAAACAATGAAACGTGCTTTGTCGACCCTTATCAGTCTGAAGAAGAGAACCGTAATTGACATTTAAGGAGGTGCCACAGTTGGAACATTTTTAAATATTTGTTTAATTCCACTATTGCATTTGATTTTAATATCAAGTTGTATATTTCTGGAACATGATTAACTTATATGGCGATTTCTACTTAATTTTTATTTTAATATAACATCGAAATAATATTCAATATTACTGCAATAGTAAGCATATTTGAAAAATGGCAAGTATTCCAGAAATATTCCCTGTTTATGGGGGCTTATCTCTTCACTTCGACTCGTCTTCCCCATAATGATGTTCCAATCATTTAAATGCAGTTACCTTGGGGTTGCCGCCTGAGAACGAGGAGTTATGCTACGCTGCTCTACTAGACTACTAGTACTTCCACGACTTTGCATGCTGCTTCTCTTACTGCTGCCTGATAATTTTGCATCTGTCAGTTAAATATATTTCAAGCGTTACTCGATACATTATTCATGGCGTAAATGAATTATACACTGCTTTGGAATCAATTCGGCGTTTCGCGCGGTAATTCTGCACGGCCGAAATAGCGCTGTCACAGCGACGCCGCGCGCATTTCGTTCTTCAATTGATTTCCCGGCGCAACGCCGCGCGTGCATTTTTAACGCTCGTGACATTTCGCTCGAATCGACGCGTGAATGAAAGACGAGAGGAATAATAACGCGAGATCTGTTTGAGGTGTGTCCCGAAAAAGAATTTTTTGGGGCCCAGGTCTACTGAATTTATTGAAACATAGAGAGATAAAGATAGTAAACGCAGTAATCAGATCTATTTACTACAATTTTAGAGGCCAAAACAATTATTTTTCGAATCGATTTTTGATAAATGGTAGAAATAAGTAGAAGAGAATTATTTTATTCGCTGTGAAAAAATGCGTTTTTTTCATTCCAGTTTTTTCATACAAAATATTTTTGCAATATTTTCTCTTAGAAAGAGAATGCAAAAAAATGTTAAAAAATATTGATTTCTGACCCATTTTCAGATCCTCTAACCAGCAATGTTAAAACACCGAAATATACTTCTAGTGCGAAACTCTAACATTATTTTCTCCCCATGGCAAAACGAGCTACTTTTACCATTGCAAATATGTTAAAAAGCACACGTCTCGCAAGCGTTAAACAAAACACAATTTCCTTGGAAAAATCGCTAATTGAACGTAATCCTCGGCGGTAACAGTTTTCTTTAAATTAACTTTCGCAGATTACAGTAATTACAGTGCGTTGGTTTTCCAATTCAAATGCACGCGCATCCCATCCACCGCGATATTAATTGGCAGCCATATTTGTCGGAGCGAATCCGGCATTAAATAATAAAAACTTATTATTTAACTCCTCGTTATCTGATGTTACAATTCGCGGACTGCTCGGCCGCTTCGGACGGATCGCGAAAGCAGCCGACGTAAAATTATATTCCCCCAAACGGATTAATAATGAAACGCCCGTATCTTAAATTATTCAACAAATGCATCTTCATAAATCACGATCAGTTTCCTGAAACTTATCGTGTATTCTTCTGACAGTTGCGCTCATTAATAATTACCGCGTTACGTTACAAACCGTTCGCGTCCGACGTTACTCGTAGCGTGCTATTTGGGATACCCACGTGCCTTATCATTATTTTCATTTGCGCTTTTCTAGACGCGAGGAGGCTGGGGTGCAATATCGCAATTAGTGAGACGGTCATGATAAATGTAATCCGGGAATTAAATTGTTGTATTTTAAGAATCGTGACGCAAGTTCGAAATTTGGAGAACGGATTAGAATTGTGTAAATGTTGCTCTGAGAGAAGAACTTGCAGATTTAGAAACGATGAGATTATTTTACCATTGCATAAGATGCAAAAATTGAGTTTTATCAAAATCTTTTAAAAAAGATAAATAATTCCTTTTTTAACAATAATTTATTTTTAACAATAATTTACTTAAACTAATATATCGTTTTTCTTCTTCTTATTTTAACATTTGTTTTTTCAAGTCCAAAAGTTATTTTGAACAATTTCATTATTTTTTGTGCACAGTGTACTTTATGCAATCTGCTCAGAGTGTATGATTTCTCGATTTGAATTAACAATAGTCGAAACGGAATACAAATGCGCGAAAGTTGATTCCAAGCAGCGGTATAATTCGTGGAGCGTTGTCAGCGCGAAAGAACTGAGGTTGAACCTGCGTCGGAAGGAAAAGTAATATCTTCTCTATCTAAATCGTCTTCGCTTTCTAGATCGTCGTATCGGCCGTTGCTGAGCGCCGCGCTCGCTGAGTGAGTCGCGGTGCTGAGCGGCATTAGAGGACTGGTCCCGGTCGTCCGGTAGTAACCGCTGGCATCCCCGTGGGTCGACATGTGAGACACATGTTGGGTCACGTGGTGCAGCTGCAGCATCGACGACGAAGGTTCCAACGAATTTCGGTATCCGTGCTCTGAAAATAAGAATTTGGGATTTTTTAGTCGGTTGGAATTTTGGATAGAATGATGTAGAGAATAGTGATTCATTAATCCCTGGCAGTAAGGTAAAATTGAGAAAGCTAATAACCAGGATGTGAATTAAGTGGTCTCATTCGTATGAATTGAATGATGGTAATGTTCAATGACTCATTCGCTCTTACAGTCATAGTGAAATATTGTTATTTCGAAAATTGTAAGATAGTCTAGTTTTGTGATATAATTGAGTTTTTTTGAAAATGGATTCACAATTTTTTTTATTGTATTATTTGTATTTATTGTTTAACTACTATTTAAGTGTGTTTGAATTATGAAATTTAAGTAAACTAAGCAGGTAATGTTTATTAAAAGATTAATAAATTAATATTTATTAATCTTTTTTTTTAATTCCTGGTACTAGTATTAAAACATAGGAACGTAAACTCTATTTCAAAATTTCAGTTAGAATTGTAGACTAACTGATGTTGGAAATGTAAGTAAAAATTAGATAGTTTAAAAAAATTAATTTTCAAGTGAGAATCTAAATACTTGGAACGTTTTTACCTTTATATCATATATTTCTTATTTATTTTTTTTTTAATTTAAGGAGGCATGGAAGAAAAAAATCATGTCATCCTGTATTCGTAAAAATTTAGACTAAAATCGAACTTAAATAAACAAATCAGACACTGTTGCTTATAGTAATATTTAAAAGTGATGTTTTTTCAATTTCTCCTCAACCTCTTACTGTATTTACCTAATAAACTTAAAAAAAAATGTATTGCATTTTGATTGAATGGTATTAAAGTAATAATATATAATTTATATCAGATAAACATCAAAGTCTCAGTGATTCCATTTTATGCAAAGTTGTAGAAAGTTTTCATTGCCTTATTATTCTATAAATAAACCCAAATAATTTGTCTTTTAAATTACTCGTCTTACATTTTATGTAAGAAACAATGAGAATTTTCGCAAGTGTAATGTCAAATCCGAATTTGTGTACACACTCCATCCGTATGTGGCAACGATCTGCAGCGTGGCAAATTATTCAACTTATTTGTTCGTAACTTTGCATTTAAGCTTAATGGCCGTTGATTATCTCGCGCGCGTCAAATTACGTGCGTGTCATTTGCGAGATATGTTTACGATATAGGTGTAGCGCGTCGCCTGTAACTTTTCGCGTGGCAAAAGTCTCGACGCGTTCGACTCGCGTAAGTTGTATATTTCAGTTGTAATCATGAAGGTAGGACTATTACAAATCGAATTTTTCAAATAAATGTATTGTATCAAATAATTGTCTATCTCCAAAATAAAAAAAATCTGATTGAAATAAAGTGTTTTTTCTGAATTTGAAAATTAAATAATTTTTCTAATGATGATACATTTGTTAACAAATTGATAATTATATAATCTATTACTTCGAATAGTCTAAAATATTTTCGAAACAGTTTAAGTAATTTCTATTAATCAAATGGAACACTTGAATGGAATAATGACTATATAGAAAGACAAAAATAATTAGGAATAATAAACACAATTAGAACACTGTTTTTGGACAAATAAATGAAAGAACGTAAAGTAGTAAAAAGTGTCCACGTTAATGACTAACTGTTAAATGTACCAAGACTAAGAAAATTAATTACAAATCACTTTAAATGTCATCTCATCAACAATTAAGACACTTTTGCATATTCGTCATCATCTTAACGTATTACTTAACCAATTTCAACTTTTTACCGTCTCAAAAACAATTACAAAATAATAGTCTCGCCTGAAAAGAATCTCTATCAATTTTATCCATATAATTTATCGAATATAAACAGTATAAAAGGTGAATTGCTTTTGCGAATGTTGCAATTTAAATTCGACTTTGTTTTTGAAAATAAAGTAAGGCTGAAATTCGAGTTCATTGACCCGTGTAAAAACCCGTGTAACCGAGTGTTCGGCATTGTATATCAAGTGAATCATAATTCGACAAAGTCGAGTTCGAACGTCGTGTTGGGTTACGTAAAGCCAACATGAAAAATGTGATGAAAATCGTGCGACGCTCGAGATGACGATTGAGATTTTCAATAGGCGAGCGCGACGCGCGTTATCTACGGTTATACAAACAAATTCGAGTCCCGCGAGTGATTGATATTTAAATTTTAATGAGTGACGCGGCATACGCTCGTACGAGTTAATAAACCTGATTAGATATTTGCACAAGTGAACTAATATTTGACAAACCGTGTTTACAGTATATTAATAAATACTTTTCCTTTAAAATACAGTTTGGTCTCGCGTCAAAGACAAATCTTGGCCGGATGAACAAGTTCGTTGAATCGTCGCTTTCTGGCGGGAGGTGCTTTTGCAAATTGGGAGGAAAGTTGTAAATTGGTCGAAAATAGTTTGAAGATACAATTTCGTAAAATTAAAATATACATAGGTTTTTATAGTGCTATCTAAAAATAGTTCAATGAACGTACTTTATTTGATAATTAATTTTATTTTTATTCTTATTTTACCACAGAATTTGCAATACTAAACAGCATAACAGCATAATTTGCTGTTATGGCAAATTATGAATTTTGTTATTTCCGAAAAATGAAGACACATTTCGATTTATTTCTGTTAATTCAAATTAAGCATATAATAAATTGAAAATAAAAGAATACAATGGTAAAGAAATTAACAGTCGCGTACCGAATCTCATAATGAATTTAAAATCGAAGAACATAGATTGATTCTGTTTCGTGTTTCATAATTCCAGCTTATAATTAATAATGAGTTTTCTTTAATGAAGCGCATGTTAAAATATTTCATTTTGTAATAAGATTCAAATCGAATTCATTTTTCGAAATGGCACAAGCGATTACATTTGGGCGTTTTTATTTGAATTAAAATTTCAAATCAAGAAATACTGGTTGCAAATTATTCAGACAATAAATTGAGTACAAAACAATGTACACTTAGAAAAGATCATGAAACTGTGTTATAGGTGAGAATAAAACAAATATCCAAACAATTTCCCATGACGTTGAAAAATATCGTCAAGATTAAGATAAATCAAGAAGCTCTGCATCCCTCCGGGGTTTCTTAAGATTTTTCTAGAACTTTTACAGATTATTTTCAGATTTTTACAGGCCTATTTTCAGACATTTGTAGATCTTTTTTTCCAATGTGTTTAGACAATTGGATCGTTAACTCGATGGTTCGGAAGAAAAAGTCTACCGTTCATATCGATAATGAAGACGTCTACTTTAAAAAAATGTAAATGGTAAAAAGTGAACAATAGACTTTGTCATTGCCAATCCAAACAGTCGACTTTTTCTTCCGAACTATCAAACTGTACGCCGTTACTTTTTCTCAAACCTATATTACAACCTTTCTTTGTCTCAGACTAAAATAGTCTATTTTAGACGATTCTTTTTCAGTGACAAATATTTATTTTTGCGTTTTTATATTTGTCATTGAAATACGAAAATGCCAGGACTGTTCAAAAACGTAATATTTAATTAACCATTTTATTGTATTTTGAAAATAAAAATAAACTTACTGGAAGATTTCTGAAGAAAAGCCAATACTTTAACTAACTAGACAGGGTTATACACAAAAATTATTTTACACCAAATTTGGGATTTTGCGAAAAATACCCTACGGGTAAAGGGCATTTTACTTTACGAATATTTTCCGTAAATTCAGCTTTTATCCGTAAAATAGTACATTACTTCACGTGGAAAAAAACTAGGAAGGACATTTTCTTTAATGCCACGTTCGATCACAAATGATTGTTCTATATTATTTCTATATTATATTCCGGAATAACCTTTCTTTAGCATTTCCTAATGTGGATATATATTTAAGTTTGATGACATCAAACAGTACTGGAGAACGATCATTCAGTAAACTGAAGAGAATAAAAGCTTAATTCCCTTTTGGAAAATACTTATAGAGGTGTTGGAAAAAAATACATAGAAACTTATAGAGACAAATAGGACAGATGTCTATTTCTATTAGTATCTACTTGTTCCTAAGCGGTTTTTGTCCAAAGGATATCAAATATGCAGAAGTCCTAATTGTATTTTTCTATATTATATCTAATAGTATTTTTTACAGGAAATGTTAGCGAACCTGAATATCCGTTTGACTGAATCAATCAAACACCTGTGTCTTATTTTTAGATAATACTGATGCTAAAATCAAACAATTGTTACTTTAGCATCTGTATTATCATATTAAATACAGGATTCTGTCATATTTAGTTTTGTGAATCAAATAATTTCTAGATTAAAAATAAATTCGTTTTAATGATCGTTTTCTTGTGTGTACACTGAGGAAACAAATTCGTAAAATTGTACCTCTGATGAAAATACAGAAGCGACATTGTCTAAATCAGACAGTTTGTCTGAATCAGATAATGCTTTGTCTAAAATCGACGAAACATGTCTAGATTAGACAAGTGTCTAATACAGACAGTTTCTTTTTTCAGTGACTAATTCCAGTCGTAAAGAAATAATCTTTTCTGATTGGTACTTCCATCCAAACAATGCGTCGTAATTGGCTTTAATATCTCTAAACGTCAATTCGAACTGATTCACGAACATATTGCTACGGGTACTTTCTTCGGAATAAGCTTTTTGGAATTCATACATATATTTTTTAATGTTAATTCTGTTATAAATAATTAAA
>JABFPB010002175.1:0-21206 GCA_022817645.1 Ceratoteleas bidentatus
AACGGAAATCCGTTTCCCTTGCGATTACAAACCTCGCCTTCGGCTCGGCTTGTAAACTTCGCAAGGGAAACGGAATTTTCCGTTCAATCTCCCTTGGGGCAAAATATACTATTACGTACACCCAGAAAATACTTGAACGGATCAACGAAATTTTGATTATCTTAATTAAATATTTCATTGATTTAACGACATTGTATTACATTTTCCCAAGAGTAAAAAATGTAATATTTCTTACTCGTGCGGTAAAAGTGCCTACTTTTTTTCACAGTTTGTAGTGAGAAAAGTGAGTACTCTTCTCGTTAAAAACGGTGGCAAAAGTAGACACTTCCCAATACTCGTAAGAAAAAATATCATACTTGTCCCACTTGTAAAGTTGTATACTATTTCATTTTCACTTCAAACTAACACTGAAACTCCTTTTTTCAGTGAATCATGCCGATGTCGGAGCTGAACGATAAGCCGGACAGAAAGTCGATCTTGAAGTCCACGATCCCCCAGCGGAAACATTCCAGTATCGCAGAACAGCCGATGGAAACCGAAAGTCCGCCGAGCAACAAATTCCAAGACCTGATCAAGTACTACGAGAGTCTCGACACAGTGAAACAGACGACAAATGTCAAGCCTCATAAGGACAAATCCACTGTGTCCTTCAGCCTCTTTACATCACCCAACGGTCCCGGGTATGAGACCAGTTCAACTGGTACCGGGTCCACAGGCTCCCCAGACCTCATCTACCCAGGTCTCCCCAAATCCACATCATCCGTGATCTCCGGATCCGATACCGACTCCCACAACTACTCGCCAGATCTTGGTTACACATCCATAACCAAACCCGGATCTCTCGAGGACAACGGCACTTCCAGTTCCAGTTCTCGAAACCTGTCGCCAGAATACCCCTACAGAGTTACACCAGAAGCGACATCTCTGAAAAGCTCCGAGTCGCCAACCTTCTGGTACAAAGATGTTTCCAAGGAGTCTAATATGAGATACCTTCTGGACCTGAAGACTCCGCAGTCTACAGACAATGAGACCAACTCATCACCCAAATCCGACCCAGAAGATCCTACAAATGATCACAATAACATGGAAGTAATGTCTATCCCGAAACCCAACCATCTGCCAGATACTACTCTTCAAAGAGTAGCAAATAAAAGACCACCCAGTCCTCCAGTGCAAAGGAAGTGCCTAAATGAATCTCAGACCGTGGAAGACCGTGATACCTCTGTCAGGAGTTCACTGAGTCACATTTTCGAGTACTCGCCACCAAAGTACAATTCGGATTTTTCGCAGTACAAATTGGTGTATGACGTCAGCGTAGAGGACGGCGCGATGACGGATAATTCGCGGAAATGTAAGTTAACGCGAGGGGACTCCATGAGTAGCTGTTCCGACGGGTACCAGTACGATGAAGACTTTCACTGTAAATCTTTCCGAGATGCTTGTATGTATGAAGATACCTTAGAAGTCACGGATATCATAGTGTTATCCGATAGCGAGTCAGACGGTCCGATGAGCGATGGTCCGAGTCCGGCTCAGCTGTGCAATGGTGCGGAGGATAATCGATCAGACTGTTCGATGTACAAGGCAGCAGAAAAACCTTCGAAAGAGAATTCTTTTTACAAGCAGACGCCAGACCTGATATCGTTCGAGGAAGTTCAAATGCCATGCCAGTCCCCTGTGGACCTGGAGCGTACTTTCTGCAACTTGGAGGACATTGAGAATGATTGTCGCCCAGAGAGATCTGACTATCCCCACAATTACAGCTTTGAAATCACTCCATCCGGACATTCTGATGGCAGAAACTGCGACACCAGCAGCAAGCCTATACCGAACATGGCCACCCATCCATCAAGCAGATCGGAAAACATGTTCCTGGTAAATACTTCGACTGCAAGGTCCAACCAACAATACAAATCCGTTAACCCAGTTCACTTCGCTAACATCGAGGAAGATAACAGACCCGAATCGTTATCGTCAATCATCTCTTATGGTTTCGAAAGCGAGGCTCTGCCAGAGATGGAGGACGAAAGGTGCGAGTCTAGGTTATCGGAACTCTCTTACGGTTTCGGGCATGGAAAGATCGCATCCCCCCGTCGCAATCGCTTGACTCCAGTTAGAAGTCGCCCCAGTCTGAGTCGCGAGTCCAAACAGAGCTCGTCCACAGAGACCCCAGATCTCGTGAGAAACGAGTCTATGGACGATTCACGTAACTCTTTCGACCCCAAGTTCTTTTCTAGGACAAGATCGCCACGCACCGCGGAAGTTAGGTACCCAAAGTCTGGGTTCCGGTACTCTCTGCCAAAACCAAGTGACTTCCTCAACGGTTCGCAAGATTTATCAGAATCGAGAAACAAGGCTATGCGTAGCTTCATGTCTTCCTGTATTAACCAGGAGCCTAGCTTCGACACGTTGCCTGAATCAGGACCATCATGCTTACCCAAAGTTTCGTCATCAGAACTTCCTCATGCATCTGAACACGAACATAAGGAAGACGTTGAAAAACCACTCCACAAAATGAAAATCGACCTGAACACTGTCAGTTACATCATGAACAACAAGCGAACATCTGTAAGAAAGGACTCGATGAACTACTCCAGGGAAATGACGGACGACGAAACTGACGAGCACAACTACTCCGTGGCTTCGCTGATCGGGGCCTTTGATGAGTTGGGCATTGAAGTTGAGTTCAACGATCAGGAGGAACAGAACAGACGTCGCACCGTGTGTAAGAACTTCCTCATGCAGAGCGTCCGAGAGGAGGATGAGCATGAAACGGAAGAAAAAGACCGTTCAATGAAACTGGATGATACCAAAGATCAACCAGACGACGTCATGGAGTATCAAGAAGATGATAAGAGAGAAGAAGATCCTCAGATTCTAAAAGAGAACAAGAAAGATATTATCTGCGAACAGAGTTTCAATTCTCGCCTTCCGTCAGACTTCAGTGAAAAGGACCTTTCAAAGGAGAAGACAGAAGATATTAGCCAGGAGAACAAGAATGAGAAGGTAAACGAAGAGGCAGCATGTACTCCGTATAAAGCGGAGCGGCCTGGTAGTCCAGTGATTGCGTCCTCTAGCAAACTTAAACATCTGAAGAAGAGGGCACTTGAGACTTGCAAAGTCAACTTGGAGAAGGAAATGGCACCAGTTCAGGTTCTGGAGCAGAAGAGCTGTCTAGAATCTACCAGACAGGTGTTCACGGACTCTTCTGTCAAGATTAGCAAGCTGGACAACAGTATCTCGACAATATCGATGGCATCGGAGAGTCTCGCAGAATCGTCGCCTTTCGGGGACAAAACAAGCGAAGATGGGTCTCCACTGGTTGAGCCAGAGACTGTTCTGAAAAGACCCATCAGGAACTCCGAGTACGACAAGATTGAGCGATACGCCAATGAGACGCCAAAGGTAAAGGGAGGCAGGATCGAGAAGCCCAAGAGGAGTTCTCTCACCACCAAATACAAGATGGCTATGGAAGAGGAGATGAATGAAGCGAAGAAGGCAAATGCGTCGATGAACACTACCGATGAACTGCCGTCCATTGTTAAGAATTTCTTGGGGGTGGCTTTAGACGGCCAGAAGGAACTATACGAGACCACAGTTTGGGAAGATGAGAGTATCGTGGACCTCTCAGACAACAACTTATTCACATTTGACGAGGGGTCGAGCCGCAGCTCTCCAGCGCCTCGTCAGAACTGGAGGAGTTCTTTGGCTGACTTGACATCCAGTGCCAGGGCCCTGCTGAAGAGTGCGACATTCCAATTTAAGAAGGTAACTTAACCTTGTCCTAAACCCGTCCCTCTAACTTCCAAAACAAATCAATCTCTAAACAACATATTTCTTTTGCAGAAAAAGGCAATGGACGCCAGTCAGATGCTTCATAAGGAGATGCACGTGTTGTGCGACAGCATCAAGAAACAGCAGCTGATGATCGAACAGGCCAGCAAGGCCCTGAAGATGTGTTACATGTTCAAAGAATTCGAAAACAGCGAAGAGCACGTCGAGTCCGAGAGGATCCTCTTACTGGCGCATCTAAGGCGTCAGGCTGCCATGGACGCTATTAAGAAGTGCTCAGAGAAGCCGAGCACTCCCATGGCAGACAAACACGGCGAACTCGTCATGAACAAAATAGTGATCCCATTGAAGAACCGATGGGAAGGCAGGTCGGAAAGACGGCTGCACTCAAAGCACGAGTATGTAGAGTGGTTCATGGTCGTGGTGCGCTGCGGAATCACCGTGCTGGGCAGCCAGCCAATCATGTGCGACAGGACAAGCACCAGAATCGTCATTCCCGATGAATTTGTCCTGTCGAAGATGAACCCGAACGCTAAGATCCGGCTCGAGATCTACCGACTGAAGCTCAAGAAGAAAGGCGACATCTCGCATGAACTGAAGTACCACATCAGAGGGAACTATAGCCTTGCTGATGCCTGGTATAAGGCGATCTCTAAATTGACCCACAGGTCAACCCCGTCTAAGTCAAGTAGAGTCAATCTGATGCGAATTTTTGAGAGCTCGTTCATGTTCGTTGGTCATGTTGAATTCCACACGGAAGACCTAGCGAATACCAAGCAATGGAAACTGGAAGATGTAAGTAACATAACTATGTATCAATGTTTGTTAATGCAATCGTTCAGTCTAAAGATAGAACGACGTTTTCTGGAGATGATATTTAGGAAAAGTAGTCTAATGACTTTTCTTTTGTAAATGCAGGCACATCTAGTTCTGGAAGGTACAGTGAACATGTCGACATTCTACAAGGAAAGTGTTTTGGACTTGGACGAGACGATCAGTGGCTTTCTGACCCACGGCACAGAACTAAATGGGTATCCAATCTGGAACCGGAGATGGTGCGCCTTGGAGGGCCACTTGCTGAAATTCTGGGATTACCCTGAGGCGACCGAACCGATCATGGCGTTGGACTTGCTGCAATGCAGGGCCAGCGAAGTCGGAATCGCGAGCAGGGAGATGTGCGCAAAACCGAAAACCATATTACTGGAGCTCCAGTACTCGAAGAAAAGTCGTCTGTATGAGAACGGGAATGACTCGATTGTCAAAGAAGAGAGGTATGTATTTGTTTTCCTACTTTTGATTTCAACAAGAAGAATTATTAATGGAGAACTAATGGCAATCTGTTACCTCTACAGGAATTTCTTGACTCTGGACTCGACTAAGGAATTGAACGAATGGATAACAAAAATCAACAAAGTCCTCAAAGCACTCAAAAACTGGAACACCCCGCAGGTGTAAGCGATTCAAATCGCCGCGGTATGCGGAGTTGTATGAAAAAATACCGGTTATGGGTATATGTAAAATAATGTACATATGATTTTATTGAGGAAATATGCGTAATGTGAGGGTTCCACGTTGACCCATTCACCGAGGTTAACTGTAGCGAACCCTGTTGAATGGGTCAAAGGGAAACTGATGGATTCTTTGATTAATTGTTACGTTTCTTTTCTTTCTTCTTTTATTGCAACTATTAGGTATCGCGGTTTTTTGCTTATTAATCAATAAGAAAAAAACAGGAACGTTCAAAATAATTAGTCAAGTGTTCTGAATAGTTTCAATGATCACGTGACTCGCAACATTCCCAAACCATATTTTTACAAGCTATTTTTATGAGGGAAAAATGGACAACCGAGTGGATACAACTGTTTTCGACAACAAGCGATATCATTTCCAGTTCTTTTATGAAATTGAATAATTTGTATAAAAGTTTGACTAGAAGTGATATTCTATTCTATATGTCAACTTTGACGTCAGTTCTAATTTATTCAACACATGTTTGCAAAGTCTACAAAGTTATTTTCGTCTAGACAATTCATATAAACATATTTATTCAATCCCGCAGAATTTTCTTGAGGTTTTAACCAATCGAATTGTCCATTGGCATATCTATGTAATGTAATTTAAAGTGTGTGTTCATCTTATTTATCCGAAATGCTAATCACTATCATCGGGTAATTATTCATAATATTCGTTTAATATAAAACTAATGTATCTCGATTTCTTCTATAATTGTAAAAGATATTTTTGGCAGTCCGCAAATGAAATTAATAATCCAAGCTTATATTATATTTGAATTTATCTAAATCATCGTCATCCAATATCTTAATAAAATATCAAATAGAAACATTCTTTTGTTACGTTTGTACATAAAATATACTTTTTATTAATAAAAAAATATATATCACAAAAAAATATTTAGTTTCACTTTTAGTCGTACAATTAATATCATCCCTATATATATATATATATATATATATATTATAAAAATATAGACAGTATGTTTCCATAAAATTAAAATCCTAGCAACAGTCACCAGTAAACATTAACATTAAATGTTACATATATACTTATTCTCTTTTAAAAATCTCTTTAAAGTTTACTTAGAAGATTCATCGCTTCCTGCTTAGCATTATGATCTTCATTATTTCTGGCATTGTACTCTGAAGCCATAGTCAAATACTTTTTGGCTTCTTCTTTGTTCTTCATCCTAAGGTGTGTTTTACCAATCATCAACAAATTGTAACTGTAGAACATCGGCTCGATGGATTCAGCTGATTGGAAATATCGCAGTGCCTCTTCGTAACTCGAATCTGGAGGTGCAGCAAAAATTGCGGCGGCAATTTTCCTTTGGTACCAAGTCAGTTCAGCCACTGAGAAACACCATTGACCCAACATATAGAACATTGTAGCATCTTTTGGGTTTAACTCAACAGCTCTCTGCAACATACAAAACATTGTTGTAAAATGTTTACAATTAATTATTTTAATGTAATTGTTTAGTATTGAGTCAAATTACTATCATATGCTTTTTAACGTTCTCCAACTGCTTAATCCTTTCCTTCATCCCAACACTCTCGCTTTTTTTATCTAACAAAACTGCCATCCACTTGTGAACTGCGAAATGATTGGCCCCATTTTCCAGAGCTCTACTGATTATCTCATAACCTTCATTAATTAAATTCTTTGCTTCAACTTCACTGGCTGTTTCAGACATCTTATAAAGAGTTCGAGATAATCGCCACAGAATTTCAACTTCAGTTGTTTCCTACAAAAAATAATGCATTACATTATCTGAATGCAAATTATTTGAATCTTTTTATTCAGTGCTTCACAGATATTTGTTAATCATACCAAATGATTCAACTTAGACAACTCCTAATCTAATAAAAAAAGTAAGCTGAAGGAAAAGTTGAGAAATTGCTTTCGCATCATAATTGTAATACCTTGTATGTATGGAGTAAATCATATATATCTCTATATTTTCCTTCATCAAACAAGGCATCTGCTTTGGCCAGCAAAACTTCTTTTTTCGTTAAACTAGGTTCCTCTTGAGAACCCCAAATACCAGCTGCCAAAATTGGACCACCTATGGCAGGCCTTCTAAGCATAAATTTACCTCTATTTATCTATCAAAATAAAACATTGTTTTGGTAGATAATAATTAATTTTCATATGCCTGCATGACAATATTTTTGTGAATGAAAATGAAATAGGTTATGAATATTAATAAATTATTTACACAATTAATAAACAAAACATACTTACTTGTTTATACATTGAAATCACCATTATTTGCATCATTTTTCCATAGTCCTTCCGATAATTAACTAAACGCACGAATCGCGCAAACATCTTAAACTCCGCTTCAGGTAAGTTATCAATCAACAAAGTTATGTAATAATTAATCCAAATTATGATTCTGTAAATAATAAGAACCTATCAGTAAGTTCATGCCATCATTTGCAATTCGACATTCGAATGTCAGTCATTCAATTAACGACATAAGACAAGTAGACTTTGAATTGAACAATAAAACTCACACAGACTTACTTCTGTAATAAGTTGTTTTGAGTGAAATCAAGAATTGCCCAGTCGTAAAATAAAATCGCGAAATGATACGCGAATGCTAAACCGAGCGATAAACTGGACTTTCAAACGAAAAATTCACCTCAAACCGAAGTGTTTATTTAATCTTTACGAAACTAGTTTTACGCGTACGAGTGTCATCCTTCAGTCGGATCGCAACAGCTGTTGCCAACCTCGTAATGCGCCGTATACTGTGCGCATGCGCATTACCAAAACAGACGACAAATCTGATCGAAGATGGCTAACGATACAACGCATGTCTTAACCTTAAATAGTTTGCGTTTGAATAAAGATAATTGCATTTGATTTATGATTTTACTGATGCACAGATGATTGGATCATGGTTCCGAAACCAATCCTTATTTTCAGTGCGCTTGGCACCGCTGTTGGAGTTGGTTATATCATAAAGTAAGTCTTGTTTTATGGGTAAATATCTTTTGGATCATTTTGGAAACCTACATTTGAGTATTAATTTATTGCGGATTGGAAAGCAAAATATTATTAGTTATACGCCAATATAGCACAAGTTTTGTATGCCATTTAGTTCGACGTTCGCGAAAGTTTCGCGAAACTTGACATATTCTTAGACATTCATATTTCACTTTTTGGGTAAATAAAAGTTACTTTTTGTTGGCGGGAAATTCGAATGATCTTAGTTTAAAGAGCCAGGGAATATATCAGTTTACTAATTTTACTCAGAGACATCACTTTTATTCATAAAGAATTTGCAAAGTGTCAATTTTTATAATTTGTTTGTTTTTGTTACATTATATCTACATTTTAAATTTATTGCAGATTTATGCATAGTTTATTACATTTTCATTCTATAATAAAAATGGCAATAATTTAAACTCAATTTGCAGAGATCGAACAGGAGGACTTCCTTATCAAGGAAAAGAAGATCTTACTGGCAAAGTGTTTATAATAACTGGGGCATCCAGTGGTATAGGTAAAGAAGTTACTGAAAGTTTAGTAAATCGCAAAGCAAAAGTCATCATGGCATGTCGAGATATGAAGAAATGCGAACAGGTATTTATAATTATAAACTCAAAATTATAGATTTACCAATCTATCTTATATTTTATAAAATATAAGTTAATCTGTTTTTAATATAAATGTTATAACTTTTCTTTTATCAGGTTCGAGAAGAACTTGTTTTGGCATCAAAAAACAAATATGTTTATTGTCGGAAATGTGATTTGGCATCTCAGGACAGCATTAGAGAATTTGTCCAACGGTTTAAGAAAGGTATTATTTCTGCTATTTCACTTAATTGTTTACTATTTATAATTATAACAAATGGAAAATGTTATGATAAACTTAACTCAATCTGAGTCATTGATAACTTTTTCAAAGCTTACACATTTTATAAATATAAAATGTATTTACTTAATAGTATCTTTATCAGATATACATTAGTTAACATTCAAATAATTTATGAATGCATATTTTCATTTATAAACTCTGATATCTTTGTTCAACAATAAACCTCAAATTGGCGGCATATTAGAGGCAAACATTTCATGTCCATTGATGGTCATATTATAATGTACCAACTATTTGATGTTTTGTATATGAATGTATTAATTTCAATTCAATTTATGCAATCTTATTATAATTTTTCGTTGTAATTCAATGATATAAATTATTTTTCTAAATTAAGAAATATACTCCA
This sequence comes from Ceratoteleas bidentatus, assembly GCA_022817645.1. Classification (NCBI taxonomy): domain Eukaryota; kingdom Metazoa; phylum Arthropoda; class Insecta; order Hymenoptera; family Scelionidae; genus Ceratoteleas; species Ceratoteleas bidentatus. The sequence continues at coordinate 9,551 of JABFPB010002175.1, forward strand.
TATTATTGATAGATATTTTTATATGTGTACATTTGTAATTTTTTAATAAAAAATTTTAAGAACAGTTCAACTGTTCTGCCAGCCTCTTACCAGTGAGAGGCTATTTTCCTTTAATAAATGAATTCTTTAGTATATTTCGGATTGGCATTGACAAAGGACAACAGCTTTCATCGTGTAGTTTTCGAGATATTGAATTTTTAAGATGAGCCAAAATAGCATTACACTTATGACGACTTGGTGTTGGTGACGCATAAATCGAACAATTCCGGTATATTTTCACCAGCTATTAATACAAATAAAGTGTGTGCATTAAGTTTACGATATTAGCAATGCCGAAATCAAAGTTGAACCCGATTGATTGTAGAATTCTTGAGAAATCGTAAAGTTACAAGAAAAATGAAATTTAGTGAAATGGTACTAAAACCAGTCAGTTATTGAACTTCGTACATCAAGACTATTTCCAATGTTTAAATCTCATCTTGTTTTTATAATACATAATATCGATGTATTAAGAGTATTGAATATTGAAAAATACTCAATGTTTTAATATTCTATTCGGTGTAATAAAAATGGTCGCTTTGGTGTCCTAGAACTACCTTAATATTGTTTTAATGATTATTATTAAGTAAATATTTAAGTAAAAATATTTTTCACTATTACAAATTATTAATTAATAATTAATTAATAATTAATTAATAATTAATTAATAATTAATTAATAATTAATTATTAATTAATTATTAATAAATGGCTTGGAAGGAACATTTTCAACATATTTTTTTACATAGATTATGCTCGCAACATTTTTTTAAATTTGTTTTGAAACATCCTCTATATGAATATTTCAGAACACGGAAAATTAGATGTCTTAATCAATAATGCTGGTGTTATGAGATGTCCAAAATCCCACACAAAAGAAGGAATTGAACTGCAACTTGGAGTTAATTATATGGGTCATTTCCTACTCACTAACTTACTGTTAGATATTTTGAAAGATTCAGCTCCATCGAGAATCATTAACGTAGCTGGGACTGCGCATTACAGTGGAAAAATTAATAAAGACGATTTTAATAGCGATAAAAATTACGACGCAGCAGAAGCATATAATCAAAGTAAATTGGCACTTTGTCTCTTTACAAAGGAGTTAGCCAAAAAACTGGAAGGTTTGTGAATATTGTATTTCATACTTGCCAAACATGTTTACAAATAGTTCAAATGTGGAAGACAAGAATATTCACTTTACACATTTAATTGCAATAAGCGTACATTCATTTGCATTAAATGCTGCAAATTAACTTTTTAGGAACAAAAGTTACAGTCAATGCAATTCACCCAGGAGTAGCTTCGACAGAACTTACGCGGCACATGAGCTTCCATAACAGTTATATCAGTACTTTATTCCTTAAACCCTTTGTATTTCCTTTTACAAAGAGTGCAAAACAGGCTGCAAGTCCAATTTTGAATTTAGCATTGAATCCTGAACTAGAAAACGTTTCAGGAAGATACTTTACGTAAGTATCATCTGGAAAAAGAAAAACATGTTTATGTTGGATTATTTAGTTGACATTTAATTTGCAACATATACTTTCAGACTGACCACAGAAAAGGAAATGGCTGATGCTACAAAAGATGCCTTATTAGCAAAGTGGTTGTGGTTGACTAGTGAAAAATGGACAAAGTTGAATTCGTAGAAAAATAGAACACCTTATAAATAAAACAGTTTGTTTAATACAATTTTAATCAAATCATTATTCGAATTTCCTTAAAGGAAACGCAGTTCACATTTTTATACTATTTTTATAATTTGGAAACAACCAGATTTATAAATGTATCTATCATTGCTCATAATAGAAACCCGCTTTAACTTTGTACCAGACTGGATGAAATCTGGACATGTTTCATAAGAGAGTACTGCTCCCTGTAAAAAAGAAAAAAATAGAATGAAATAGAAGTAAATAAAGTTAAAACAAACAAATAAAAAAAAACGTTCAAACGAGTAAAATTGATTTCTATTTCTTTGAATGTCTAAACAACGTATTCGTTAATTTGTTAACGTCCATTAATAGTCCGTTACTATTACATGTATGTCTTTTTATTACTGACTTAACAATTAACTACACTGCTATGTAATATACGTGCCATTTTAAGTTTATAATTTTTAACAAAAGTATATACATTGTTGGATGATGAGTGGATAAACTGTTGACCTTACATCCACAAGCTTCTGAGTTTGAGTTTCGGCGTTGATTCTATTTTATTTATTTTCAGGCAAGCAATAGAAAGACACTGAAAGTAATAGGAACCTCACTGCTTTCAATATCTTTCCATTTCTCTCAGACAATAGAAAAGTTAATAGAAAGCAATTGAAACATATATTCCTATTTTTTCTTTTTTACAGGGCTATGTGAATTTGATTGAATTTCAGACACAATCCTGATGTCCCCTCAATTGATGGATTTCAAGATCTAGACTTCTAGACAAAGTTCAACGGGAACCCAGTTAAAAAATTCCATAAGATAAATTTATTCTAATTATTTTAAGTGTATCGGTATGGTTTTTGACAGTAAAGTGACAGAAATTGCAGTATGATTTTAAGCAAAAAAACTCATACACAAGTATATGCAAGAAATGTAAGTGAGCTTTACATTTCTCAGATGCTTTATGTTTTTACAGTGTTTTTATATATCTAATGGTTTATTTAAATATTTAACTGGGAAGGATTGATCGCATAAAACTCGCAATTATCCTCTTCGCACCGGTCTGTTTTCAATACCCTGGACTGTGTATTTGAATGCAGCGCCACCATCTTATATGGCGCCTCGGGTGCCGCCAGGTGGCAGCACTGCCGTCGCGCGCTCTTGGCCCATCGGCGCAGCACTCTAAGCTTGCACCTCGCGCCCCCTTTTCGGCTATCTGCGCACTGCTGCGACTCGGGCCGAGCTGGCAGTCGGTGTTGGCCGCGCGCTCTCGCCATTTTTAAAGGGCAGTCACTCGGCACTCTCGGCGTCGCCGCCGTCGCAACTCGCAGTTGTCGCCAGGCCCGGTTCCGCGGAATGGCCTAGCGCCGCGTGATAGCGTCCACCCAGTGACCGACTCGGCCGCGTGATAGCCAGTGGCACGCGTGTCTGTGTGCCGCGCGCCCGTTGACAGGCGAGTGCGGCGCCCTCGCGTCACGGATGCGGTGCGACTCTGCTCCGGACGTCGCTCGGATTCGAGGTTAAGCCCGGGCGAGCGGCCGCGCCCCGCCAACCCCGACAACTTGTTCCGACAGCACTTGGTGCACTAAACCCGACAACATGTCTAGTGCGCCGACCATGTCCAGCGGGCTCAGCAAGCTCAAGAAGAAGCACTTCCGCGTAAAGCACCAGAAGGTTAAGCTGTTTCGCGCGAACGAGCCACTGCTCAGCGTATTCATGTGGGGTGTCAACCACACGGTAAGTCCGGCTAACCCAGATTCCCGGCGCGGGGGAGGGGAAGTTTACGCTACGAAAAAGGTGTACGAGAAGAATGTGCAATTAAGCGCGATTGGAGATGGAGAGCTAGGCTTTTTCAGATTTTATGTATTTTAGCTGTTCGGTATTTATAAATAAATGTATTGCACAATAACGTTACATTTTGCGCAATACATTTAGAAATATTATAAATAGTTAAAATCAGATGTGTATTCTGGAGCAAGTGACAGCAAAAAATCTGGAAAAAAGGTTGGGCTACGGAGATACAAGAGGCTCTAGAAAAATGAAGTTCAAGAAAATGAAAAAAAAATTTTGTTCTAACGAGTGGGTGATTTTAGGGAAGTAACCACCTATATAAAATATACGTGGGAGAAAGGTGAAAAGCTGACAGAATTTGAAAGATTGTGAGTAAATATTATTATGATTTAACACAGTTCAATTCTATTAAATACTTTCGAGAATATCTTAGTAATTTTTGTTAAAAGAAGATCAAAAAGAAGGTTTGACTGTGTTCATAAATTTCTGCACTTTACCAAATTTGCCCACAAATATGACTTAACAGATTTTCTTTCAAAATCACAACTTTTATATTCGACATATAAATGAAAACATTTAAAGCTTTAAAATATCCTACTAATTAATAATGATTAACATTTTTATTACAATATTTTCATACTAGAATGTAAAGGAACCTTTATCTTAATGTATCTCTTCCAAGTTCATCCAAATCACATTTTAATTTAATTTCAATTTAACTCAATTCACCTTTACCTCTCCCTCATCCAATCCTGATACCTAAATGAACATTTTTAAATCACTTGGATTTCGATATTCCAATGTATCAAGCTCATTTCCAACATTGCACTTTCCACCCAAAGATCTTGGAGTCTCTTGTCAGAACTGCCGCTGGACCTCAGTAATGTTTATTTTCGATAGGTAAACAAAGGCCTATAAATAGAGCCGTAGTCGCGACTTTTGCCGAGGATGCTGACCAGTTTGGCGGCGATTAGCATTTCGCTTAACGAATCGGCATAAACGAGTGGCGCGACTGGCTAGCGCGCGCGCGTAATCTCGCGTTTGTTTGCACCGGGGTAAACAAAGCGCTCGACAATGCTTATTTTCGGCACGGTTTATTTGCGCGCATGTGTCCCGGGCCTTTAAACAGCCGCGTCAATAAACAAGACGAACGAATGGCACTTGCGCTGACGCGGCTGTTGTTTACCCGGCTAAACGATATGATTGTTCGTGCGGTACGTCGCGAAATCGAACTCGCCGGCGCATGTCCCCGAAATCGAATGCCATTCTATGCTCGGGATCATGTCTTTTCAACGTAATTGCCGGGACATTGATGCAATGCTCAATTTGAAGCAATTATGGTTTTTTAAGATTTCAATCATTTTAACCCTAAGTAGTCTTTTTCTCACCCTATTGCAATTGTTGTATTTTTGGTCATTTTCTCATGTGGGCAACTTATAGTTTGGACCCATGTAATATCATTTTGGACCTTTCTGAGGACATTTCTGCTTCTGATTATTCACGTTGCAATTGATATTTAAAATAAGGTGCAGACCGCCGCACGACTTCAACTTGTTTAATGCTTTTGCGGATAGCTTTTCGAATGAATATCTTCCCAACTGGAGGAAGCTGCTTAATAAAAAATAAAGATTTTTTAACAGCAGTTTGATTGTGTAATGCTTGCATGTGAATATAGGAAGTATGTACACCTGTAAAATGCTAACAAAATGCTTGCATCTTGCTTGCAGTATATCTAAACAATATTGCAACATATCTGTAATAGTTTCACCGACAATATACTGGATGGTTATCTGGGGTTGTTGTATGTAATATTCTCATAACAAGTCGAGTGCAATATATAATTAAAGCCAGGTATATTATTTAGTTAAAATGTGATTCGTAATATGATAAGAACACGATGTACTTCAGTGTAAAAATATAAAACTCGTTAATAGAACCGATTATTTTATTCACGAAAAACAAGTTTTTAACAGATTTCTGCACTTCATTTCCATTAACCATAAATTTCTTCTTATTCCAGCAGTTTAATCTTTTTAAAACAGAGGTAATGGTTATGATCAGACAAGTGCTTCCTAGCATGATTTTTTTTCAATGTAAACTTGAAGTATTCTTCTTGCACAAAAATTCTGTTTCTTAACAATTTTTGGTGGAAAGGAGCCATTTAATGTCCAACATACATTCAAATATAAAGACAATGTCGAACACTACTGCCATTAACCATTCTAGGCACTTTTTTCTGCATTCAAAACTAGTTTTCAATATTTCTTTAATATATAAATGTGGTAGTATTTTAAACTGACTTGTCATGAATCTGAATGGAACTGTAAACATGCATTAAAGTGCTTAATAAAGTTTTAGAGTAAAGTATTCCCATTAAAACTATCCATTTCTTACCGTCTCCAACCTAATAGTTAACCTGCACATCGTAGAAATATATATTATAAATTTAACTTTTTTTAAATAGTACTAAAATTTGATAAAATAGTACAAGTTTGAAACAAATACGAAATCTTACGCAAAGAAAAAATATTTTAAAGTAAAATTTATTTATATATTTAAAAAAATATTTTAAATATATTTATTAAAACAAGGAGCTATTACATTTATATGTGATACAATCTAAATTCCGATAATTGGCTGAAAACATAGTAAATCAAATGTTATGACATGTTTGATTCCTCGAACAACTTTTCGTTACTTATTACTTTTTTAATGAATTATCTGATTATTTTTCAATTTTATAGATCATCAGAAATAATAATATTTAATACGCGTTTGATCATGACTATCATGATAATTTCACCTTAACCAAATCACTGTAAAAGGAACTGTGGGTTCGTATATAGTGCAATGTCGAGCGAGTGGAGATCGTGAGATTTGCGTAGTCCCTTATACACGCAGATTTAATAACAAGGCTGGTGTTCGTTTGACAGGGTGACCACTAGCTGTCTAGGACGAATTTCCTTTTCAGTTTCTATGCTTTGCTAGGAATTATTTTGACTGACTTTTAGTATGAAATGATTATTCTTTCTACAGATGCTGATATTGGGTTTAATGTAGTTGGCTATAGAAATTATTTATGTAAATGTTTGTAAATTTATTAATATTTGTTGAATTTGTTAGTTGTGTTGGGAGTAACATATTAATGTACAGTTATGTATGTTCGGTGTTTATGAGAAGAATAAATCAATGAATGATATTTGCTTAGGTTGCTGTTTTGGGAAAAGAGTTATATTGTTATTCTAAAATAATGTAATAACATTAGCCCATTGTGACAAAAAATGAAAGCTAATAATAAGAAGTTAATAAAAGAGAGTAATATTTAGAAAACATTAAATTTATTTATAATAACTTAATATAAAACTTAAATTGCTATTTATATTGCTGCATGACTCGACAAGAGACGTTAAATTAAATGTGATCAAGGAAATGGTGTCACAAATATGAATTTATGAATTTTCCTGACTAACCAACAACTTCCCCGACCTCCAACGAAATTTTCCAACTCCCGTCCAAGTTTAGCCTGATCAATAAAATCCTGTGACTTTCCCGTTTTTTTTCTCGCGAGCGTCCATTCTGTTACATTATAATGAATTAGGATAAGAATTCGATCCTGCAACTTTAATGTTTCAATGTTTGCACTTGCAGTGTTTGAAAGTCGATCAATGTCTTCCTTGGTGCAAAAGAAACTTGTTTCACGAGCTTTATGTAACTCAGAATGTGAGCTAGCGAACTTTTAAATGAACATCAATTTGAAAAAATTTAGTCACTTCCAGGAACACATTTGGAGACAAGTTTTAACGAAGTTGTCGGGATTAGATGCATTTCCTTATAGTCCTTGTAGAGTGATTGATTTTTCTCGAAAATTGTCTTCATTAAAAGGGATAACCTAACGTCATTACCAATTAACCCACTTTAAAGCATCGAACGTTTTTGAACACATTTTGTAAAAGCAATTAAATGCGTAGATGTAATAAAAAATAATGGGTTAATAACATTCTTTCATATATTTTCTCATTGTAACTTTCATAAGAATAATTTTTGGAAATGCTTTAGTCAATTTGTCTCTTTATTAAATCTAATAACCAAAGCCGTACACTTCTTAATAATGTATTAAATATTTGTCAACACACTGATTAAAGTATGATTCTATGTTTACGAAACAAAATTTTGATAGTTAGAAAATTCCTGTTTTTTCATGGTATCAAAGAATGAACATATATAGTAAATCTATCTCTTCGGTTTACAGTATATGTAAACGTCGTCTATATTCTGCAAAACAAAGACGGAGTAAGATACTTTTAGAGACTTTAAACACAGAATCCCCCTCTGACATTTTTTCTATCAAAATAATAGAATTACAACTTCAAGCACTGAAAAATAAATACTATTATATTTGAATAATGTGAAAATATGGTTTAATAAAATATCAAGGCTTTAGTAAATGAGTTAAAATTATAATTATACTTAGATTAGACTCTAATTATACTTAGTCTTTCTTTGTACAAAAAAGATTATTTGATATTTCTAGATAAACTGACCATTCCAAGAATCTTTATTTATTGTATAATATTTGGTAAAGTATTTAGACATATTTTGTAAACTATGATTTTCTCCACATCGAAAATTAGTTTTCATTTTATAGATTCAACGTAACATAGACCGCAAATCTTTATTATTAGAAGAATATAGAAAAAGTGAACAAATGCTGCTTTTGTTAAATCATACTTCAAATTACTATTTGGTCTTAGTCTGACAAAACTGTAATGTCGATAATCATGCTTCGGTATGCACTGGGAAAAACAAAAAACCGCTTTAGTCTTAGTCGCTAATACTGACCACAAATCGTGTTGTAGTATTGGAACCAACGCTGATTTAGCATCAGTTTCACATACTGCAGACAGCACACGGTAACAGTCTTGGAAAAAGACTAAATCACTCCAGAATGAAGACTGAAACAGCGTGGTTCAAGTAATATTAGTGATAAATACTGGGTTTGTATTGGTTGACAATACAAAAGCAGTGTTGGATAACAGTATTAGTGACAACAACTGAGACAGTCTTGAAAAGAAGCTGTATCAGTGGTTTATTTTTCCCAGTGTGGCCTTAAGAGGAAGAAAAGGGCAATTTTAATTTCTACTTTACCGACTTTAGTGTCTTTGAATGTATATAAATATTGCAATAAATTTGTCGCTTTTAGGAGAACACCGTGGTTCGTTACAAAAGGAAAAATGATGTGAAAATTGCACACTTGACTTTTTTTGTGTAACCAAGACGGTCAATTTGAATAAATAACAATGTTCCACTTACTAAAATTCTTTGATGATACACTTAAGTGTTTCATATACCACCAAAGATATATGAAACACTATAGATATTTATAAATATTTGTATGATTTTACATGGATTTCTATGAAAATATGTGAAGAACATATTCATGATGATTTCATGAAGAATCATAGACATTTTTATGATTATTCGTAGAACTTCATACATCTTTTCTGAAATTTCTGTTTCATTAATGGAATATCATGTATGAAGTCTCATGAAATGCCAAGCGACTTTAAGCAGGAAAACGCGTTCTCTAACAGTGCCCACAGTACTTCTCAAATATACCAATTCCTATATATAAAATATTATTTGAAAATTAATCAGTTACGGAAGTTTATTTGTTCTTTCAACAGAAATATTACAAAACTGCAAATATCGGTAATCATCGCGGTTTACACTCTTCAAAATCATCTTAAGGCCAAGTCAAAAGTCTGCCGCAACGGATTTACGGATTTTGCTTCTGAAAAAATAATGATTTATTATTTCTTAACAAACTAACTAGAATGAGATTATGCGTTTATGGGAGAATGTTGTCAGCTGTAAAGTGATGCTTTGCGTTGACGCATTATGAAATGCCGTGATTCTACAGTTTTCTTCAAATTGAAAATTAGAAATCATGGCTTGTCGACAATCAATTGTAAAATAAGTTTGTAAAAAAAAAGGAATCTTGCACTGGTCATTATACGAATGTAAATGCTTCACCGCGAATTATATCTTTAAAGGCTTCATCTGTCAAGTGCCTCGAATCGTCCGTAGATGAAGAAATAGTTTACATGTGTTAGTGTTTTTATTTGAAATGCATTAGTGGTTGGGAACTATCGTGTAATGTTGTGCAGAAAAAAACAGTATAGGGGATATGAAAGTACAGGTATTCAGTTAAACTTTCTCCATTTCAGACTCAACTATTACAAAAGATGAAGTTAATAACAGCTGTAATTTTGAAATTAGTATTTTCAAAAACTGTACACACAAAAATACCACCTGAAGTTGTATTCTCAACAACTTGGATTTACGAAATTAGAACTATTTCTCTAAATTTCTGTTTTCGTTAACCTCGTGAATCGCGCTGACTTTCACAGCAAACGCACAATAATCAATAAGCCCTCAATCCGCCCTCCAATCCCGATTCCCACCTAATTGTCCAATCTTTATTTTTACCCAGGAATCTAAAACGAAAAAAATCACGTGTGGATTTATTGCGATGATTTCACGCACGATTTTCCACGCGTATCCAGCATTGACCTTGTGGCGATCATAATTTATGGTTACGTTAACCTATATTTACAAAGCGACCGCGTAGCGCGCGCTACGAAAACACTCCTCTCCTGCGCCGTATACCAATTAAGGGTTTTCCTTGCGTCAATTGCAGCGCAGATTTGCGCACAATCTGCAAAACTCCGTTCCTCTCGATAAATTGATTGCCGCTCGAAACGGCGGTTATTTTCACTAGTTGCTTGTGGTATAATTTCCATTTTTTACAGACATTTTCCAAACAAAGAATCCGTAAATTACATTTATAGATATTTTGAACTAACGATAATTTCATTTGTTATATTGATAATTTTTGCGATTTTTCGGTACTTTCGATATATCGAATTAATTCATGACATCGATATCTCAAAATATCGATAAATATTGCTCATCACTGGGCGTATAAATTTTCGTACAATTTGTAATTCTCGCCGAACAGTTTTGTTTACACAGTGCCCCGATCACTGTTCCACCGATTCCTATCGATTCGAATTCCGATACTCTGCGTTTCTCTATTTATAAACTGCGCGCAAAAATTGCACACGACGACGCACGCGTCGCGACTTTTATTTCACATCTCGCTTGATCCCGGATTATGATGTTATCGAAACAAACAAAAATGAGTGCAAAATTCTACCCTTCGTCGAACAGAATTTCAGTTCTATTAAAAGGCATTTTTTTCAACGCGAAACGTCGACGAATAAATATTAATGCCGCGGGTTACAATCAGGCGCACTTGTGCGCTTTACTTGATCTTGCGCGTTATTGATCCGGTGACTCATTTCGAATAACGATTTATCAGCGCTCGCATCGCGGAAAAGCGTGTTATCGCGCCACTAGATAATGGATTACGCGTGATTCACGGTCGAGAGCAGCTGGTTGGGATGGAAAAAAAGCCCGCGACGAGTGAAAAGACGGGGCATAATGCAACCTTTGGTTTTGGTTTTTGTTGCAGATCAACGAACTCAGCCACGTGAACATACCGGTGATGCTGCTGCCGGACGACTTTCGGGCTTACAGCAAATTAAAAGTCGATAACCACCTATTTAACAAGTGAGTGTCGCGGTTATCTTGCCTCGGTCATTAGTCGTGAGTTTGCTCAGACGATTATCATAGCCAGCCGACAGTCGAGATGAAATTTGGGAAAAGTCAACACAAGAAATAAGCACTTCTTGTGTTTACTTTTGAGACATCTGAAAACAAACATATAAGGATAAGTTTTTTGTTTTGATTGAGGTAAATGTGGGATGTTTTGTTGTCATTTGGAACATTTCAAAGCAAAAACCATTGTGGTTTACTAGTTTGTTTACTAGTTTGTTTACTTGATGTTTTGTTATATTTCGGAAATCTCAATTAAAAACAACAATGTTTTTATTTGTTTTTATTGACAAAGTATAGTATATTAAGCTGAGGGCTGAAAAACACTCGTCGGGGGTCATCAACTTTCGACCCATATCGCATACGATTTTTTTCACCACACATGCATGGGAAACTCAATTTCTCACCCTAAAAACCGGGTGGGAAATGGCCAACCCCCCCCCCCCCCTTTTGCGGGGGGGGGCTTGGAGTTCCCGGGCCCTTGTTGTG
>JABFPB010002176.1:0-21204 GCA_022817645.1 Ceratoteleas bidentatus
ATTCGTTCCAGTCGAAGAATTTTGTTCGGGACAAAAGGATATTTTTGGTTAGGACTTGTCTTGAGTCAAAAGGAATATTTTTCTCAGTAAACGGAATGATGTTAAATAGAATACTTGTACCATGAAGCGTTAAGGTGATTCATCAAGGTAGTTAATTTAAAAAACGACTCAGTTGACTGAGCCAAAATTTTAACTTTTTTAATAACGAGAATATCCACCGATTTTTTGGATACGTCAGATTTGACCGATATGTTTTTTGTTATTGAAAAAGCTCAAATTTTGAGCTTTTTCAAGAGCACCTTGACGAATCACCTTAATAAATTTTACTCTCCAAAATTCGTACTTTCTTTGCAAAAATTACCGAAATCTTTACGATACTACACCTGGTACTTTCTGTATCTAAATCAATAAAAACAAAAATACTCTCGGTTCAGTTCATATGTACATCTACAGCCTCGATGTAGCTGGACATTGTCCCAGTAATATCCCCGGGCAATGGTAATGTATGTAGATGATCGTGGATTGCCGTAGTTTATACCATGCATTCGTCGGAATTTTCAACTTCGAAATTTGTTGGTTCGAGCCGGTTCCAGACCGTAAGACATTTAAGCGTTCCTCGCCGGCCCTTATGTCCATTATTTGTCTTAAGTCACTTGCGGGAAAGTTGCACGCTAATGCTCCCAGCGCTCGTTACCGTGCGTTTTGCGGCGCTCCGTGGCTCAATTTCCTCCGGCACTCTCGGGGAAAGCGCGCCGATATTGCCTTCGGCGGCTTTCCCGCCCCTGCCCCTCCCCGCCGGCACCCGCAGAATTTATAATTGATTTGCGCGGTATCGCTTAATTCATTATGCATTCAAAATATTAATTATTTTGGTATTATTGTTCGGCCTCGTGAAGCGGCTTCGACGCCACTGACAGCTCGGATTCGTTTATTCGCGACGGACTGATTGGCGCGCAAAAAATCTCCGCGTCATCCTCCCGTTGCGCTGTGATGTTTAATTCGGCCGCGTTTTCAAATTAAGCCGGAATTAACAACATTAACCCGGCCGCCCTCGAATTGCAACTGAAATTGTAATGAAATATCACTCGCGCGGCACACTATCGATTTTGCAGTATGGGAAATACCACGTGGCGGTATTCCGGGCCGTTTTTTCGTGCGCCGTATCATCGCGGCGGAAACATAATAAATAGTCGCAGCAACGATTTACATATTCCCGTTGGCAGCCGGGAGTGCGCGATCGGCGCAATACGCACGCAACCGCGCCGTTATTGGCGGCGAAAATTGCGCCGGCCCCTTAATCCGGTTACGCGGATCGGCCCGAGTCAAAGATTAATCGGCGACGATTTTTGCGTGAACGGCCCGCGCAAAAATCGCTCCCGCTTATTTCTTTCGTTCGTTCGTTCCTTCGGCTGCGTGTCTGTTCGTTTTTTCGAGCCGAGATCGTTTATCTCGCATCCACGTAAATATCTCGTCCGGCTTGATAGATTGCGCAAATATTTCTTCATCGTGCGCGAGCCTTCCATGCAAAGTAATCGCGAAAAAGTGGAGTAAAGAAACTGCGCGGACGTTTATGTATGTAGCGCTATCGCCGAACGAACGATCGATCGCCCGTGTTTATCCATCGCTCAATCTTCGACTAGGGCGAATGTGGCGGTCTGTGTGTGTTTGCATGTGTTTGCGTGTTCGCTCTCCGAGGTGTGGCCGAATCCGACAAGCTACCATTGTACGCGAGCCGCTCGATCATCGCGACACACGCGTCCTTTGTTTTCCGCAATTTCCCGGCCAAAAAACGCCGCCGAATGTGTCGATTTCGCATGTAAACAATCCGGCAGTCAATCGTGCAGAGAGCGCGAGTTACGCCATCCGCGGTCTCAAAGGTTCTCCGCTTTTCGGCATAAATAAATATTTATAAAGGGCACTTGCGTCAGTCGGTGGTTGCGACAGTTGCATTAACGAAGTTTCGCAACGGGCAAACGAAAGCGGAGCCACGTGGGCTGCGATTTTTCATAAACCCGGGGACGAAATTGACGCGGAGTTGTCCAATTAATCCTGAGTTACGCCGCGGTCGGACGGTTCGTTTGCGCGGTTGTTTATGCGTTTTCGCAGACCCGATTGGGTTTTTCACTTTCCACCTCCCACACGGGAAGCGATGTTTGGTTGCTACGATCAAATCGTTTGGTTTGTTTTTAGTCGAGGAAATGATTTGATTGCGACGAGCGAGAGTTTGTGTTGCGGAAGTTTGGCCTTGCAAACGAAATGCTTTAGATAAGTTATCGCAATTTTTTTGCAGGAAATGAGTTTTTGGTTACTGGAAAAACTTTTGATTAAATAGTACTGAGATTAATCTGCATCGTTGGGAGCTTTGTTTCAAACGGATATTGTATTTAAGCAATATTGAAAGAAATAAAAAATGTTATTGTTTCGCTGTAATTGTGTCAGACAATTAACAAATAAACTTGTACAATTGCAACTGAAGATGCTTTGGTTAAAATGAAAAACTCCACAACCATAAATTCGAACCTAATCGTTTCACCGGAATCGTTTAAGTTCAGTTAAGAAATCTGTTCTCTCCATGCACGATCGAGTTTGTCCTGTTATTTGTCTATAACTGTATCCAGTTGAATGTTCCGAGTGCAAACTACTCGAGTCCCATAAAAATCGTTGGTGTTAAGTGTCAGTTACACTGGGTGTAATAGATTTAAACCAAACACTGGTACAATTCGCCCCTAGCAGTGCGTGGAGCAGACGGAAAAATAAGAAAACAAAAATTATTCGACTGGATAGTACGGTGAAAATATTTCACTCTGCCTGACAAGGATTAGTTTAATCGCGGCACTAATTGCTGGATTTTCTCGCACTTACGTAACGGAAACCGTTATCAAGAAATTAAATACTTACTTGCTTAAATACTTTTGAATTTTTTTCTCTCGAAGAACAATAGACTTTAAAATAATTGTATTTGATAGTTTATCCGTGAGAATGTTGTACCTTCATTACGAATTACAATAATATATTTTTATATTCCAAGAATGTTGACATTATAACAAATGCTATTCCGCTTGAACTGTCAATTCACAGTCTTCAGTTTGGATAAGAAAAACATCGAATTCCTCAAACTAAATTTTACTCCATCATATGCCAACAATGACATAACCTTGAAATTGACTGCCCCTTCGCACTGTCCGCTCTTATAATAAATTTCATTTTAATTGCACCGACTTCCAACTCCACTTTTCACTACCCCAAGTCACATCGACGCCGTTTCCTCTTAAATCGAACGTCGAATTTTTCGCCGAACACGTGAATGAATCAACGTTCGACTTGATTTTTCTTTTCTGCTGGCTCTCTCCGAGAAGCCCGAGTAAGTTTAAGGACGTGTTTAAAGCGCTTTCGCTCGAGCGCGATAACAAAAAAATGACGCGTCGCTGCGAATGGACGCTTGCCGCGAAATGTGCATTCGTAGAAACGCGTAGACAAAAAATGACAGCCGGCCCATCACGGGCCGGTGCTCTTAGAGCTCTTTCGCTCCGACGGATCGCAGCGGTGCACGTTGACGTCGCGTCAGCCACCAATCAGCGAGCATCGCGCTCGTCGAATCGATTTCAGCGGCGATCGTCGTGATCCGACCGCGTGACTCGCTGAATATGAAACATGACGTTCGATAGACGCGAAATAATCTGCGCAGAATCGAATTTCCTAATGCGGCCGGGCAAATGGCTCCGGGAAAAAAAGCTTAACTCGGAGCCGAGCTTAACTCGAACAGTTCGACTAGCGGATACGCGCGCCTGATAACGCTCGGCAAAAATCCGTAAGAATTCCCGGCGAGCGCTATCGCGATTTTTGCCCGGAATATGGCGATTTTTTGTCCCGCCGGGGTATCGCCGCGAACGAGACAAAGAAGGAAATCCCCGGGCAATTAAGCGCAAAGAAATTGAGAAAGAAGCGAGCGAACCGGGAAAAAGGAAACCCGTTCCCCGGCCGATATAGCAATAATTAAAGACGGAAGATACGCGCGGCTCGGCGATCGAGTTAATTTCGATGCGTTCGACTTTCCTAGCGGAGCCGGCCGTTTTTGTTCCCCGAGCGACAAAGCCGCGCTCGATTAACCAGCCGATGCAAAAGTGGCTTATCCTCTGATAATGCACGCCAATTGGATAACGAACCGCGTTTTGATCCGCCTCGAAGGACGCCCAACTTTCGTTCGATCTCAACGATTCATCTGCGGCCTTCTTGCCTTAATTACCATAATTCAACGGTAAACACACCTATTAATTATCGCGACTGTTACTACATATTTCATGGTGTTTATAAGTCGCAAATTATAGTCGCGGCTACGTTGAAAGTGTCCCGGCGGGCAAAACGATTCTTCATTGGCTCCTCTATAACCACAACCATCATTCGCCTAGACTTTTAATTCCCATGATTGATGCTATCAGCGCCGACTCGGAGTTCAAGTCTCATCTATTACACTCTAAACAACTCTGAACTAGATCGAACGAATACAAAAAACGGTCTCGTTAATCTATTTAAAATATTGATTCAATCGCTGAAATTTCGTGATATCGAAAACTTGATTGTGACCTAAAAGGACTTGAGTTAGGTTAAGTCGTTTGGATTGGAAAGTCACTGTTTCTTGCAGTGCCCTAAGGGAACAACAATATACATTCGGTATTGATTCCATATCGACGCCAAGTTACCGATCAATTGAATCGATACAATATCTGTATGCGCAGGTTCCTTTTATTTATACCGTTTTAATGTTTCAATCGCTAAATTGCCTGAAACAACATGAAAATTTCGAGTTATGACTCGAATCGGTAGTGACTTTCTGAAAGTTACTCCGACGTAACTTTCAACGTCGTCGAAACTTTTCGGCGTCTTGCTAGACGCCTCCCGTTCTATTTTGACTAGAATCTTCGCCGCCGCACCCTTCCGCGAACGCAAACACACCGGTCCCAATCGGGGCGCGTTCGCATTACCAGCTACTTATCCGCGTTGAAATGCAAACAATAGCGCCCGCAAATCCCATTAAATTTTAACTGCGAGGGTCGAATCGCGTAACACCCCGGCCAGCATACAAATTCAAATATAATCCGCGCGGCTTAGAGTCGGATCCGAATCCAATTGGCGCCGTGAAATCCGTTGATCACACCTCGCGAATTCGGTTCGTTTTCGAGGTTCGCCCTGGAAGCGTCGTCAACGTTCCGTCGAACCCCGGCGGCATTTGCATTGCTAATGCCCGGCCAGCGGCAAATAAATATCTGGCCGGCGGCGCGTTCCGGCTCGTTAGGAGCTCGTCGATCAGCGCAAGATGTCTATCTCCGGGCTGCGCTCGCGCCAACAGAACCGGCGAAATCGCGGACAGAACCGTTAGCGGCCGCGACGACGACTCCCGCTCGTTAATCCGCGCGCCTTATCGCGCCGCGTTTGCCTTCGAATGTGCCGGTAACGCGAGATAAAGCCACGGGGATGAGAGCCGCGCGATTACACGCTTAACGAGCGTATCTCGCGCCGACGAGTCCTTTTCGTACGCCCGAGAGCGTCGCGCCGAAACGAGCTGGGAAAAAGGGGCAGAAACAACGAGACGCGCCACGCCGATTTGCCGGGCTCGCAAGAACCGACGACTAATTGATTCGCCCGATCGGGCAAAAACAAACGTCGCGTTAACGCGAAGAAAAAGCGGCGGAAAAACGCTCCCCCGAGGCTTTCTGCTGACGTCGCGGCTGATATGACGACAGCGATTGTTTAATGCGTCCAATTATCCTTCGTCATTTGTTGCCCGAGGGAGGGTGCTTTCCCTTTGAAAGCGACTCGGGTTTTGTGACTTTTCGGCAACGTAATTGGCCGCTTTTTGTTCCGATTTCGTGCAAGGAAGCACGCGATAGGCTGTGGGAAAGTGGATTTGCTGATTCGCGGCGGAAGGTGCTTAGCGGGGGAGCTGGCGGCTTTCTTGCCCGAACTCGCTGGCTCGTCTCCCGGCTGAGTCAACGAGATAAGTAGCTTTGGTAAGAAATCCGCTAATGTGTCCGGAAAATGAGTCGTCTCTTGGCGCAGATCGAGGTACCGGTTTTTGCGCCGCAATCGCGCGCATCCACGCTCGAACGGTTCGCTAATGCTATTGCAAATTCATTTTCATTTCATTTGGCGCGCCTACGTTGCAGTAACAACGCGTTATTCGAGCCCAGTCGGAACCATTTACGTTCAACGATCTTTACAAGGCGCGCGTTGTTGAAATGGTTAATTTTACGAACCTGTTACGCAATGCGGCGAATAAATTGACTGTTCGAGTAATTAAAGGTTTCGCACGAGTAGCAGACGCTTCGTCGCGGCCGCTGAATGGCGACTTACATCACATCCGATATCGGCGATCGCGATTGTGAAAGCATGCGAGGGAAAAACGGGAACCCGCCTTATAAACCGAGCCAACTTTAATTAGGTGATAAACGAAATTGCGATGCGTCACAGCGGCGCAAAACAAACGCTTCCCGGAACGCTATTTTTGCCGGCACCCCTCCCATCGCCTACTTCCGTAATCATTTCATACGGGAGTTATTAAAGCGCGCGCCTTATCCGGTTGTTCGTAACCAAAAATGAAATAGCTGTCGAACGTAATTTCAACTGCCTCTATTAAAACCGTTAATTACACAGCCGCGTCCAATCAGACTTATCGCAAATACTTTGCAGACGCCCAAGTGGCTTTCTTATAATCTCTATAACTTTATCCCCGCGCGTTTGACCATTATCCCCGCAAATAACTTCATATCAATCCGCGCCAATTACGCCAAAGTAATTACCCCTACTAAAACAACGCGTTCTCCTTCTGCCACCCCTCTCCCGGGCCGCTGTGCCGAGCCTTCATCATCCCGTTTTTTGCCCGCATTGAATTAAGATCCACACCCGGAGGAACCTTGCCCGCGAGCAAAAATGGCCGACTTCCGACTGTGCTTCTATCATCATCATTCACCGTCTAACTTAATCTACAAGCGTAATGAGCGAAATGAGTGTACCATAAAGATATACATGCGTGTAAACGAATCGCGTCGTAAAAAGGGCCCGCCATTTTGCGGGCCGTCAGCGAGCCGTAAATAAAATTCGCGATTTCGTCGAAGCGAGGCCGGCTAGGCGGAATAGGGGATTCGCAGAAGACGATCTCAATGAGTCTTATAAATAATAGCACGGACAAAGGTGCTTACTAATTTCCAATGTAAATGCCTCGTTTTTCCGCCGGATACGTACGCGCCGCAATCACACGCCGCCAGAAGACGCGAGGCTCTTCATTATGCCGCGATCGAATTATTTACAGCACCCAACCAGATTCCCGACAAGCCGTGCAACATATATTAGTTCGGCTCATCGAAACGCTGACTTGCTCTGATATAGTTCGTCCTAATTTCAACCAAATGCGTTTTCCGCTCGATGCTTCGGTGCGGCACTTGCCTCATGTTCGGTCCAGAAATAGACATACGTTCTTAGGTGAAAATAGAAAAATTAGACCCATCGGACCTGAGTCGATGAAATTAGATAAAGAAAGTGAAAATCTCTGTTGATATTCCTGTACGACAACTTTGGGATAGTTGAACATCCAGATCTGATAGAAAGCGAAACATTGAGAGACTATGTAAACTTTGGGAAAGAAATAAGATAAACACAGATTGTGTCGGTCTACCTTTCAGTCCCGTATTATATCTATCGCTGTAGTATCACGATTGTAGAAATAGTCACCCGTTCTTAAACAAATAGTGAAAACAGTGAAACAAACAATGTCAAACTCGAGAACATCTTTTAAAGAATGTTGTATTTCTCCTTTTCACCAAATTCCAACCCAGACGAGAACACGATCTCCTGCAGACCTTTCAGTTTTTCGTCACCAAGGCGCCGCAAAAGAAGGATGATCATATGTAAACAACGATAGCTGGTTTCTTTACCAGTAAGAAAACAAAACATTGTGAGACAAAACTATGTAAACATAGACAAGAACCAGCCAAACACGGATTATATTCCTCTACCTCTGTCGAATGTTTACCTATCCGACCCTCAAGTATCACTATACTTTTCGTTTCCTATCCGTATTTTTGTTTCCCACCGCAGGTCTACCCACACCAGTCTATCTAATTACTAAACTGACAACAACTCGTAAAACAACTGCTTGGAGGTTACCAGGAAGTCAAATCTGCCGCAAACTTGGAGTTCCTTCTACAACTGCATTAACCCCACCTTTCGGGGCCCCACATTGTTCACTCCTACACGGAAGCCATGTTGATTTTCGCGGTCTATGCTAATTGCCGGCCTTTTTTCGCGCGTAGAAGGGCACACTCGGTATCGCCAGAGGTGGGACCATGCGCGACCGGAAGGACCGTTAGGTGCGCCAGTGCGCATCTCGATCGCGGTTGGTCGGGGGACCGGATGTGGCAGACTGTTCGCACTGCCTATTCCAGATTGGCGGCCCGAGTGGTATTATGCCGAGGCGTTTTATCCGCCTGCATTTAATTGCCACTTAAATTAGTAGGGTGCGTGCGCGCGCGACGGGCCCCGCGTGAGTGCCGCTCGGCGCGCCATCTGGTCGTCTCGCTCGACCCGGAGAATCCGTCCTTGTCGCACAATGACCGCGAGGGGTCCGCTACACGCGAGAGCCCAGCGCAGATTATCGACGAGCCGTGTTCGTTATAATTCTCATCCTCCGTGCGGATTCGCGCTTGTTTCTCACGCGCGACTACATGGGGGGCTTTGCTCTTCACGAGCGCTTTTGGCGCCGTTCACCCCTTTTTCCACCAGGCCCGCTTGCTTAATTAGGTTTTAAATGTAGGTTAAGGGAGGGTTCGCGTCTGATTGGATGGATGGCTCGAGGAGAAAAGTTCGGACAGTAATTTACCGAGACCCGGGGTCACGTGGACGATCGTACGCTTTTGGGAAATTGGGAGGGCTTGAGGGAAAGTGGCTAATTTTGGGCGGGTCAAGTGGGGTGGAAGTGAAGGGCTTGCAAGTGGCGATGGTAAACAACGGGTAGATTTAGGGTAACCGAGGAAATCCTTTTTGTAGGTTCGTTGGCAAGGGTTGATTTGGATCTATTGAGTTAGAACAATATTTGTGAATCATGCAGGGAATTTGGAATTGATTAGAGGGGGAGTGAGGCTGAAGTGGGTTTGTTGCAGAAGGTTTTTGCAGGAAAGAGTGTCTGATGTCGCGTTGCTCTTTTCATTTTATGGTTCTTGGAGTTGAAATTGCACTTGCACGTGGAGCTGACGTTTAAAAATGTTGGGTATTAAGCTGGTTTTCCTCATTTTTATTTCCGCAGAGAAAATTACGAAATTTTAGCTGATTACTCTCTTAAAAATTGACGGTGTAAATTATCGGAGCAGAGAACAAACTTTGAAACACTTAACCCGACGATAACTGATTGTTCCGTGACATTTCTATCTTAAACTTGTTCTGATTATATCTACTCACGCGAACACGAAACAAATGTAAAAAAGTGCATAGTTTGTTTGCACAGCATTATGTTTTAATGACTAATTACATCAAACTTCGTTCCCCTTTGCATATTCATCAGCGCATATTAACTTTAACGAAATGTTATCACGAAAAACATATTTTTTACAAAGCCTTTCGAATGGGATATTAATTTACTCTTTGAACAAACGTCACCGAGTTATGACCTTTGTCGACGAATGGCGAAAATTTGTCGCGAAACTTTTCGCCGCAAATTAATTGTTCCCTTTTATTACTACATAATTATTTTCAAAAGTCACACCAATGAAATCATGATAATTATAATTGACCTCAGCTTGTTCTCCTTTTCCCTAAAAAGTCACCTACGTCCCTTTCGTTTCGCGCACCGTAACAACGTTATTTCAGAATGTGAATCAAAACCAACATTTATAATTACTGCAAACGAAACAACAAATTAAACGAACGCTCGCAAATTTTGTGCACATGTAATATTTCAAACGCAATCGCGCTTTTTGCCAACTTTACTTGAAATTCAAACTCGTCGTAGCTGATGCGAAATGTACTTGCACAATACTCATAAACGCCGTAATAAAACAGCGAATATTTTTCTCAAAGAAATAGTACGGCTCATTGTACAGTTATTTGCTCGGCTTAATCAAACAGCGCCTACCCAAAGGAGCTCGAATAAAATAAGTACGAAATAATCGAGCATTAAGAATGCATTAAGTAATGAACAATGCTACCGACGTTGAAAACGTTGCTGGTCCGGCGCATAATTTTCACATTCATATTTTTCTCCCGAACGATTCGAAGCCGAGCGTGCACTGTATTTGCATACCATTAGCGTGGTGCATTTTTCTGCCGCGGTACAAAACCCTCGTCTATAATAATTTCATACTTTAAAACACATTTCCCAGGGCCTGCGTTGTGTTGGCTGTCTAAAGGTCGCTGTCGCCGCGGACAAACAAGGCCTCTTTTCATTTATCCGCCTCAAGAGGATCCTGAAAAGTTTTCTCCTTGGAGGACGAAACACGGCCCAAACATTCTGTTTTACGTTGTCCCCATTGTGACGGATGTTTATTCAAACAGTCCCGATTGATTCATTTTTTTCGCCGACCGCGCGGCTTGTTTTCGTAAGCGACACCACGTCACAAAGAGGACGGCGCTGTCAGCGATCGCGACGTGTTTGCTCAAGGATTACTTTGGATTCAGCAAAGCTGCAATTTATCTTAAACGCTTGCTGCTGGCTACATAGTTCAGCTCCACTGCAATTTCGCACGCGAAAAAGTCGATTGCTCAATTAGAATGGACTTTTTCAAGTGACTCAAGAGTTCCTCAAGAAGTTGCTCTACAGTTAGGTAGGTAAACAAAAGTTGCACTAGCGAAGATTATAAGTCTGCGATTCTAATGGCCCTTGGAGAGAATTGGCAAAAAGGTGATGAATAGTTTGAAAGCTATTTGGAAAAAGTATGCCTGCCGAAAAGTCTATGAAATTTCCGATATGGAAATGAAGTCTAAGAAAGTTGGAATGTCTCAATTAGTGTGTCATATTTTCACGAAGTTTTCTCGTTTTATTACTTTGGGAAAGAAGGCTTTATTTTAAAAGAGCCTTTTATGCTGAATTATTTTTAATAAAACATTTAAATCAATTGGGTAAGTGCTTCATAATTTTAGTTGATATATATAGACCTTCCATACAGTCTGGGCAAAATTCAGCATTACTGAGTTGAGTGGGTATTGCGGTACAATATTATGTTTTATATTTTAAAACCACGTAGGACGGTTTAATATTAATTATCTCACTTTCATCCGCTTAAACTTAGTTTATATTGTTAACTTTAAATCCCTTTTAACAAGTTTTCCTTGTTGTAAGGCATATCCAAATGATATTAGCTACACTAGTGTAACGTATACTCTGATCTGTGTATCAAATGCTTATTTTAACAGTAAACTCGTCATTATAACAATCAATAAAACTGACCAGATAACTACCTCGATTGAACATTCTGATACTTATTTTATCTTGATGCAAAAACAATTCCAGTTCAGCCCGTAGATATATTAATACTCTGTTTATCCTCGTCGTTTTTAGATTATCTTGGAGACTGTTTCGCTACTTTTTAAAAATGCGCATAAATTTGCATCAACCGCAAAAAGTCAGTAAACCAAACAACTTTCTGCATACTCTATCAATCTTTCCAAACGGTCCGCACACCATTTGCAGAGCCGTTCCATTACTCAGAGCCGCGAACCGAATCATTGCAGTTAGTCCGGCTTATCATCATAATTCGCATTAAATGATTTCGCCCGCGCACTGCTAGCTATGAATTTGTAAATTCCAATTAGCCCCGCCCATCTCTCTTGGACAATTTGTAAAGTTAATTTGCAAAATAAATTAGCGGTTGATTTCGTCGTGGCGCGGGCGTGCAGCCGGCTTTTTATTATTGTATTCACTTAACCGTATGAATAATTGAACCGCGCAGGAGGGTCCAATGCCACATCCGCACCTGAGCTTGAATTCATACGTAATGCGTTGCGAACTGCATAAAGTTTGATATTGATCATACTGCGCGTTCGCTCGGCGCTCGTAGTAGTGGCGAGTTTATATTTGGCCAAGTTGCTACTCACCTAGGGTACCGTCCAGGGAGAAGGAATGCCTGTCACTCCTGAGCGCCCAGGAACACAGGTCACAGGTAGTGAGTCCGTCAGTCGCGATGCCGTCTTCCGGGAGATAAGGCGGCCTCGGTGGCGGCGGCACGAAGCTCCCAATGACGGCCCAGAGGGAATCCACGTCGTTGCCGATTCCCGTGTAATACAAGAGTTCCTCCTCCGCCACCCCGGCGAACCAGTCCATGTCGTTTACACTCGGATTAACGGTATTCGTGCTGGTGCTACTCGAACCCGCTACCGTCACCTAAAACCCAAAACCATTAGTTAGTCAAACTCTCGTGTTACCGGCCTCAGAGCGCTCTAAAAATAGGCACCGGAACCGCCGGATACTTTTGAAGCGACGCGACAGAAACACCAGTCTCGCGGCTGAAAGGGTGAAAGCTTTGACGACAGATTGATAGACTCGTCGGGCGCGTGATTTATGTGAGAGCGTTTCCCCGAATTTCGCACTTTTAATTCAATTACCGGGTAGCCGCGCGAACACCGCGGATTATCCGTCACAACTCTTTATCCAACTTTTCGCCCGCGGGACCGCCGAATAACTTTCCGCGATAAATACCGATAACAGCCAAATGAGCGGATTAAGGCTCCGAGACTTTTGAGAGCCCGTAAAAATCGATCGCCCCCGCTCATAAATAGCCTGCAACGCGCTATCCGCCGATAGAAACATCCGGCTGCCCGTCGCTTAAAACAATCATTACGTTTCTCGTGTCTTCTAATGGCGTACGTATTTGCGACTTTCGAATGTTAAGTGTCGAGGAACACGGCGCGCGGATACGAGCAAATGAAACAGCCAAACGAAAAGCGGTGCTAACACGCTGGAAAGACAGCGGCCCTCAGACACGGCTATAGACATTTCTGCGTACACGAGCGTCCTAACTCCTACGACAAACACGGCCCGATGTAATGCGCGGATCATCGCAAACAAGCCGGCCTCGTGCGCGAATGCCCCCAACCCACGACCTCCCAATTTCGTCCTCCTTACCGACGCTTCGCTCTTATCTGCGGCGACACGCCGCGGCGCAACATCGCTCCGAGATAGTGCCCCGGCGGCCCGCTTTCTTCCCCAATTCGGGGCAGCGTTAATATTGACCCATCGGGACGCAAGCAAATTACACGGCAGTAAATTGTTGTCGCTTTCGGGCACTCGAGAAACAGCTTTGACGCGCGGTATTGCGCGGTACTTTCTATCGGATTCCGATAGCTCGCCGATTTTTTGCAGGTTTCGCGCCGAGTCTCGCGACCCTAAAGTTTCGGATTAAGTGAGCGGGTGAATCGCCCATAAACATCGCTCGCAGCGCGCGCGTTATTTTTACTGTTTCTCGATGTCTCCGGGACGATCCGGCTCGAAGGACCATTTTTTTTTGCCGTCATACTTCCATGTCCCGACGCCGGCTGGCGTTTACAACGTCAGTCGCGATTCTTCGGTGTTTCGGTGTTTCGGCGTCGACTTTTTCGAAATCCTCTGCGAAACGAGCCGTCGGCGCCGTGACGGCTTCGGCAAACAGTCGCGCCGCTCACCTTCACCTCGATGAATAATTTACCCACTCGACTTTTTTCTTGTGCTGGGGCGCCTGTTTGTTTTGGAAAAATTCTGTTCCTCCCTTTCAGCGGCCTCAAAGACGCAGAGCGGCTCGTATTACGGCGCGTGTTTGCCTTCCGCGACTGTTAAGCCAGCCGGTCCCTTGGAAACTGGTCCCCGAATCGACACTCCGATATCGCTTTTCTTCGGCAAACAATCGGGCGGTCAAAGCGCCTCCTTCCGACTCGCCGGCGCATTATAAGTCAATTAATGGTCGCATGAACGCGGTACACTAATTGGTCAGAAATTACGTATAAATAGCAATTGAATTGCTGATGTCTAATCAACCAAGCCGATCTAATCCTAATCGGCCTTCGGCCCGGACGATCGCAAATAATGGAAATGTTGTGTAATTAATTTGTAGTAATTAATGCCCCGTAAATCAAACCCGGGCGACCGCGCGGTTGCGTAAGCGCAAATCTTACAATGGCGGAAAAATGATCGTACGATAATGCATGTTAATGCAAGTATCGCCTGGCAAACATCTCGTTAATGAGACGCGCGGCGTTACTTTTCGAAAGTGTCGACGCGACATTTTCCAGACGTGAAAACGTCGAGGACGACGCTTCCCTGGCTTTTGTCTTGCACGACAATGCGGCCATAAATTCGGTTCGTGTTTTTTTTTCGACGAAAACTCGTGTCATCCCGTGACCGTAATTGACGCAACGTGAAAAGCGAGCGACTTTCGAAACCTTGACCCGGGTTGTAAAAAAGTCGCACCCCGCTCGGGGGATAAAGGTTTTTGCCAGTGAAACGGGCGAATGGACTTTTTTATTGCCCGTTCGACGCGAGTAAGTAATATACTTGAATAAGTCCAACTAGCGTGGATAATGCGATTCGTTATGAGAACCGAGTGGGGGTCGTGAAAAAAAGGCGGGTCTGGCCCGCAGGTACACTAACCTCGAAAAAATGCGCCGGTAGCGAAAATAGGCAGCCGTCGCATATCGACTCGCTCGATAAGTCGTCTCGCTTTTTAAGGCGGGACTCAAGGATAACACATTTTGTGCATAATTTCGGTGCTTTTTGCTCGGAGGCGCGACGCGCGTGATGGCTCCCCGTATCTCACGGCAGCCTGATGATTTCGTCTCGGCAACTCGTTCGGATAATTTCATTAATGTCGCCGGTTGCGCGATAATGCGCGAAAAAGCCATTTGGCCGGAAAGTAAAGACTCTTTTATGGAACAATGGCACGCACGGAAACCGTTTGATTGATTAAGCCGGACGCTTTGTTCCGAAATTTAGCGAGGTAATCTATTTCCGGTGGCCACGTACTTTCGTACAAAAAGGGCGAAGTGTTAAAAAAATACTATCGCAGAGGAACGACGTGACGCAAGAATCTACGACCGTGAAGAAACGTTTCTCGATCTGGAGGAAATCGGGTTTTAATAAAATTGTTGCGAACGACAATTAGAATTCAAATGAGAGTGAAACGTTTGGACTTGTTTCTGACGGAAAATAGTCAGCCGTCATAAAAAGCAACTTGACTCCAGCCGGTCCGGGACATTAGGAGAAAAAAGTAAATTAGAGAGTAATTTACGATGAACAAAAATGTTGGGGAGTAAAAAAACGTGAATGAGATAAAGAAAGGTTTACCGCTTCTCGACAGCACAAAAGGTTCTACAAAACAGAAAGTGATCTGCTTCAAAAAATACCAGACTCGCTGGAAAGCTAAAAAATGATTTAAAGACGAAACACGGCCGGCGGATTATGAAAAGTCGGGATGTTCATTCATTGAAAAATATCGGAAAATTGGAGGCTATGTGAAACGTCGGAGCGTGTAACTGGAATCGGACAAGAGATTGTTGTAGATTAGTTTTAAGAAACGTATCTTGTAAATGTCGTAGCGCATTACGTTCGACTTGGCTCGCTCGTAAAATGTAAGATAATGGTACATTTTTAATGAAACGAGTGTATACGATGTCTGTCGGTTCCATGAAAGTTGCGTTCCTTCAAAAACCGTTTTCATGAATAGCAGATTACGGATAAATCATATTTTCGAAACATTGTTTCCCGGCGAAACAGAAATACCATTTTTTGTCATTTTGTTCACTCGCTGAACATCGTACGACGTTATAAATTCATTTAATCGACTGAAAGTATAATGTACTTGCTTCGAATTTGTTTCTCTTGTGAAACGTTTCTGATGTACGGTATCTTTTTCTATACTTCAAACATTTTATGACAAATAGTTCCTGATGATGTAATCAAGAAGAATGTTTAAGGCCTACCGATTTTTGGAAGTGGAAATAGAAATCCGAAATCCGGATTGCTGAGAAAATGTTAATGGTGGAAAGATAAATGTTTATTTTGATACCAATGTGATGAAATGAAAGAAGTATTGTGAACGGTGTAAAGTGTTATGGGAAATTAGTTCTCTCCGGTTTAGTGGTTGGTCATTTTTCGAACCTCTGCTCTCATAACAATTTCATTCTCTGAAATCATAGCGGTTCTCTCTTTCAAGTTCACCAATTAATCTTATTAATGATAAATGGATAATATGACTAAATGGAATACCGTTTATTATTGTATATCTAATAAATTATACTGCAATCGTCATTTTCAGGTCGCTTTTGAATCGCGGTTTTGGGACATTTTCAACATTACTAATAATTAAAATTTATATAGTCGCTATATTGCAAATAATTTAATGATACGTTATGAATAATTTGAAATGTAAATGGATCGTGCTATCAAGTTATTTTACAATAAAATGCACAAACTGAATACGTTATGCTCGTGTATTGTTTTAATAGAAATGAAATATTTATTTATTCTGCGTTATCACACAGTACGCAATTCTTGTAGATACAGAAAATCTCAATTAGTAAATAATAATTACGTTGTTAACAATCGTATATTTTTTTGTTCATCTACCTCGTTCATTACGCATCAACCGTTGGTTCTTGTATGCTTCGCTAATTGTCAGGTTTTTGCACAAAAATATCACCGGAATCTTTCCCACGAATGTAAACCATACTATTGTTATAAGTTTGCATCAACAATAGATTATTGAAACTGTCAATAATATAATAATTCTACACCACTGCAATGTTTCATTTATTAATTTCACATAATCCTGAACCGTACAAGCGGTCTAATTTATTCGTGATAAATCAATTTTTATTAACATTAGGGCAAATGAACAATTATTAAACGATTCCATTACTAATAATAAACCATGTCATCAATCTCGAATAAATTATTCGATTAATTAATAACTGTTAATTAATTTCGCTACTCAAGCCAACTGTTACTTTACCCACTTCTATGCAATTCAATTATTTCCAACAATCAGCAACCGCGTCCAAATAAATCCTTGGATAAATCATTTTGCATTCCATTCAGTGAATTAATTTTGCTTGAATTAAAAGAGTTAATTGAAAAGTTTTTTTATAATTCCCGAAGAGAAATTAGTCTTGTCTAGACCTAGATAGAAGTTTACTTTTCGTTTACATAAATCAATAACTTCAACATTCGTAATTCAGTAAAACGGACTCTTTTAATTTCTTACATCCGAAACTTTAAGAATAATAAGGTTGAAAGTAAAATCCGATTTAATGTTTTTCGGGTATCCGAATATGGGTATCAATGAAAAATCTTACATGACAAGTTCGGATGTTCGGATTATCCGGATTTGTTAATCCGGATAATGATAAATCTGAATGTATTTGATATTCAGATTTATTATTTAAAATTGGATTCATTATGGGATTCGTTATCCGAATCTGTTATATGAACTACAACCAAATTTTTATTTGACATTAAAACATTGAATCCGGGTTTTGAATTCGGATTCAAACAAAAAAGTTTTGCTTGATAGTCCATTTGTTCAGCCATAACCTATTTTAATAATTCTCATGTTGATATCCTAAAATCAAATTAAAATTAGTTTAACAGTATTTCATCTTAAGTAAATTTTGCGTTCGCTGTTAAAGGAATTCGATTTACACTAAACTTCAATATTCTTACTGCAAGAATATCTTGGGTTATAAGATTTTATTCTTGTCATAAACGTAAATCCATTTATCCAAATAATTGAAAAGTCCATTTACTTTAAGAATAATCTGGTTACCAGTAAACGGATTGTTAAGAGTGCACTTTGTTCCAATATCTCAAAGTATTACAATAAGTCGGTTGTTTACAGCCCTAATATCGAATGTTTCTTTAACCGAGAGCATTTTCCCAATTGCTTGAAAACAGCCTCGATTCAGTACGAACTGCAAAACTTGGCAACGAGAGCTTGCCTCTAGGGCGGACTTCCTACGGCACTTAAAAATTCGTCTCCCATCGCGCTCGGGCCGCGTAATTTATGAAACTAATCGTAAATCGTCGCCCCTGCGCAAAAAGATGGACGAAATCGAAGTGCGGGGAGTCGCGCGGCAGCACCGCTTTTACACCCCGGGAACGTGTTCGCGTGCTGTAATACTCGACACGCTTATCCGCGTGAAGTGTGTATTATTTACAGCGGCACTCGGCAGTTAGCTGCTGTAAATTATAACGCCAACGCGCGGCGTCGAAGCCGCCAGATAACGCATATGCGCCGCGTATATACTTTAGTTATTAGGTTCGCCGGCGACAATGGCGGCGCGCGTTTCGCGGCCCACCGTCCGGCCAATTAGCATAATCTCCCGCAGATTGGCATCGGCGGGCATTTTTGCGCGCGAAAGTGAGTCGTCCGTGCGATAACGAACGCAGCTTTTTTGGGATAATCAGTGATGGATGCGAGCGTTTTGTTAATGGGCGCTATTGAAAAATTCGCCGAGATAAAAGCGGTGCGTTAATCCACGCGCCGTTATTTACGCCGCTGAGCGCATAATGAGACCGTGCGAGGGCTAGACAATGATTATTTATCGCGGCTATTAGCAGATCGCGATGCAGTTTGCGATGCTTTCGGACTTTTGCGATTTGCGGATTAATGCCCGGGCTTCGGCTTATGGATGCACTGCGACGCGCGCCAATGATAATTCGATTACATTAAGACGACGCGCTATTTCACTTCTCGGAGAAATGGCCGGAGAGAATGCATTTGTATGGCGTTAACGGGTTTCAGCAGTGTAGTTTTCAGAGCTCGTCGTCAAGAAAAGGGTCTTGTTACAGTTCGTTTTATGGTTTAATTGAATGAGTGTCTGATTCGGGAGAATTATGCGACGGGGAAGTGAACGAAATTCAGAGTTTTAGGAATTCTGGTTAACCATCATTTTTCATGGGAACTACTTAACCGTTTATATATAATAAATAATATATTATTACTATTATTATTATTATTATTAACCCTTTCACCCCTGGTCCAAAAAATTAAACTTTTTTCATTTTTCTACAAATTAGATATGTAAGTATTTTTAGGTTGCTGAACACGAATCTCAGGTAGAATTTTCGAAATTAAAAATCAAATCCGAATCCAACTTTGTTTTTTTTCCTGCTGACGGATCCAGTAATCTGCTATTACTGGATCCGTCATTTCGAATTTTTAAAATCCGTTTTCAGGAAACTAAAAAACATACTGAATATGAAGAAAAATCAACAAGTTTATTTTTCTGGTTCGCCATATTGGATCTGAGTTCAGAATCGTATTCAGAGACCTTGAAACCTCGCTAATGGTATTTTTTATGAGCATCAGATGAATACAGAAATGTGCGGTTGAAAGAGTTAATTCTCATTAGCAGCAAAAGAACTACTCGAGTAAAAAAATTTAATCGAAACTTGATCAATAGCTAATCGACTCGAATGAGATCGTTTTCGATAAAATTTTGATCGTGAACTGATCGGGACTTGATGAAATATGAGTTCAATCATATCGCAATTTAATTCAATCACAATCAGTTCAAGATTAAAACTTGAACGGAAACCGGTTCGAAGACATTTTCGCGTTACCTATTGATTTGACAAATTTTTTGTCCTCGCTTACCACCGAACGACGAACAAAATATTGTCTGTCCGAGACCATTTCCAAGCAATATTTCTCGCCGCATATTTGTATCCATTTCCTTTCACCCAAATAACTTATAAACTTGGCGCAACGCTTTAAATGGTCTGTCTCTTTAATTCCAATTTCATCACTCATAACCGCCCTTTATTCTTGCACAAAATCAAATTCATCGCCCGCGCGAAAGTTAACATCGTCCCTTTACCCTCGCACGCGGACTCGCAATTCCGCCAGCCCTTCGCAAAAGCAGCCACCCCCGTCGCGAAAAAGCGCCCTCGGCGGTTTTCCCATTTCTGTCCGTCGATTTGTCATCGTCCGACGTGGTTGTCCGGCGCGCACAAAGAGTCGCGCCTTCCTTTGCGGCCGACGGAAATAAGAAAAAATTTCCGGCGGGTCGACAAAATTGAATGACGCGCCGATCGTCTCGCGGCCGCGCATAAAAGCCCATTAAATTGAAACCCGAAATACGTGTCGCGCTCGGGTGAAAAGCCCGCGGACAAAGGGTCCCCGCTGAAAAAGCGGCCGAAAAACGGCGCGATCGAATCCGCTCGGCGGCGCCGTCGCGGCCCTTTTTATCGCCCGTAAATTAATTGACGTGAAGGCGCGCGCGTGACAATGCGCGCGCCAACAACGGCGCCCATTTTTGCCGCGCGAGAAAGCCCCGCGATGGGCTTTTGTGCGTGCGCGCGCGGGGTCGCCCGGCGAGCGTGATAAGCGCGGCACAATGCCACGCATTGATCGCCGTGATCGCCGTGATATCGCCGTAATTAAAGGCCCGTTGTGATCGATCCTTTTATGCGCCGAGGCTCCGCTCTCACCCGACCGTCCGCTGGGTCGTTGATCCGTGCGAAAAAGGAGCATTGCGGAAATGCGTTCGGCTCACGCATCAGCGTGCATTTCGACGCGATCACAGGCAGAAGCTGACTGGAAATTTTTCGACGTTGACGCAAAGTTACCAAATTAGTACTTTTCATTTAATTTAAGTGGGTGATCAGTTAAAGTGCACATAGCTGAAGAACTCAGTCATGTCTGAGTGATTGAGCACTTTTTGCTGGTAGGGTCATTTGAGCGATTCAAAAGTTAAATGACGGCTGATGCTCGGGGAAGCAGAATTTGATGTAGGTTAAGGTTGCGCTGTAAAAAAGGGAGGCTTGATTTTTTAGGCATTTTATATTGCCTTAAAGCAGTTCGGTTGGGAGAAGAAATACTAATCGAAAACTTGAAAATGTAACAAAATAATCAAATTAGAAACCACCCTGTAAAAAATTGTTGATTAAAGTGAATTCAAAAGAATTGAATTTTTCAGTTCTTTTGAATGCATTTCAATCGACATTCTGTATTCCATTCATAAAAATAAAAAAAATTCCCTTTAATAAAAAATTTTTTCAGGGCATTGACGAAAAAGTGTAATTTTGAAGTTTTCATGTGGGCCAAACGTTTTTTATAAGAGCTTGTGTTGTAACGAAACGCGAAGTGACTGAATGTAAAACACTATTTGTCTTACGCATTCAATGAATCTCGACATTTGAAACATTATTTCTCTGATTTTTAGTTACTAAGCATTCCGCCGCTTTCATTTGTA
>JABFPB010002177.1:0-21192 GCA_022817645.1 Ceratoteleas bidentatus
TACTTGAAATAAATAATAAATAAATGATCTAACCTGTCAAAAATGTTAAATTTGAATTTCGAAGCTACATCTTCCATTCGTTTTGAGCATGTTCTAATATCCATTTACAGCCGGAATGAAGCTTTATAATTTAAATATCTTAATACATAAATGGTAAACTGCAGTTTTTTTAACGTCAAAATAAAACTTAGGTCCTAAACTATTATTAAATAGTTTCATGAACATGGTAAATTGTTTAGATAAAAAACTTTCAAGTTCTTCTTGCTAATATAGTGTTAACCCATATACGCCAGTACATTTGAGCAACTTTAATAATTATTTTCTCGGTTCATACGTGGTACAATACCATTTTTCGGGTGTTAATCGAAAGAGCAATATTCATTCAACCAAATTACATACATATTTAAGAATTCTTAAATTGTTAGATTTGGGTGACTTTCTGCCTTAATTAGGATTCATTCCTTGTAGAAATGAATTTTAGTAAAGTATGTCAAATAGTATATGTCTTAAATTAAGATTATTGAGTGTTACAAAATTTGGTTTACTTTGACTACACCGTTTTTGAGAAAATTAATTTTGAAGATGTAATAAGAAGGCATGATTATTATACCAAAATGAGCTAGTTCGCCATTGATTTTCTCGAAAACGGTGTAGTCAAATTCAACCAAATTTTGGGGAATTTGGAATACTTTGGAATACTGGAATACTTTGACTTCCATTTGAGCATGGAAGACAAAAAGTGATGAAAATTGTTCAGCAATATAAATTCAAAAGAAATAAAAAAATGTACATATGACAAATGTACTGTTTTTTTGATGCAACGTAATGAAACGTATTCAAAATTTATTTAAACAAAATGCAGAGAAAAATGGTAAATGTCCATTACCACTTGGTAATGGCCATTTACTGTACATGATTTGAAAATATAGAAATCATGTATTATCTGCAATTCATCATACTTCAGGGAAGTTGAAATGAATTGCAGATACTATAAATTTGTTAAATATTCAAAAAAATTCATATAGAACTAATTATTTCTTGAAAAAATGAACATCCTCAAATATCTATTTGCTCACTGATCTTTGCTTCATTCAAATATCTATTCTACATTTTCTCCAGTCAAATTAAAACAGAAAGCTTCAAATTCACTTCGCAGGTGATCGCCCGGTCTCCGCAGGGAGTTAAGAGGATATCCCGGTGGGACGTGGGCGGGCCCGAGGACAAGCAGTGCGGCGTCTCGAGTCAGGGGGACATATCAGCCGAGGCTTACGGCGCCCCCGAGACCGGCGCCAACTGCACCGAGGACATTTCCAGCACGAGCGTCGCCGACTGCAGCGCCCTCTGCAGCTCCTCCGAAACCGAAACCAGCGAGGTCTCCTGCTCCGCGTCGCCGCCCAAGTTCTTCTTCGGCCCAAACTGCATATCCTACTCCTCCAACGGGGACAGGGGACAGTCCTCCAGCTCCGCCGAAACTCCCTCCAGGAACGTCTGCGAGAGCAGCACCTCTGCCTCCGGGGAGGAGAGGCGCGAGGCCGTCTGCTCGTCCGGAAGCGAACAGCCCCAAATCGAGGTCGGGACCTCCGACCCCGACATCGGGGAAAGCCTCTCCACTGAACCCGGACAACCCGTCTCCTCGGCCGGCGGCTTCGAGGACCAAAGCGACAGTGTCACCTCCAACGTGGACATCGAGCCCCAAAGGTCCGTTTCCAACTCGGAACAGTTCTGCCAACAAAACGAGGCGACCGCTGTGGACACCCGGACGGAGGAGGCCGACGCCCCGGAGGAGGCGGAGACCAGGATGGCTGTGGGCAGCACTTCAGAAATGAACCTGCAGGAGGAACGAGAAGTGCCTATGGACGTGGGGGAGAGCGTTTCCTCGTTGACCCTGGAGGAAGCTGAGAAGGACGTGCAGAGCAGCGACTCGAACGTCGTCTCCGGGAGCAACGCGGCTGTGGAACGAGCGTCGGAGGACAACGCGATCGACTCCACGGATGTGATGGAGAAGCCGAGTTCGTCCGAGGGCCAGGGCAACCCGGAGGACCTGGCGGAGGAGTCGTCGTCGACGGTCGCGGAGACCTTCGAGGAGGAGGAGAAGTGCGACTCGAACAGCGAGGAGAAGCTCGAGGACAGGGACGAGCAGAACGACGACGGAGTTTCTTCGTCGCTGGTGGACAACGACAAGCTGGAGTTCCCGGATCTGAACGAGAGCAACAGCAAAGACAACGAGGCCTGCGACGTGGAACTGTTGAGCGGCAATACGTCGCTGGTGGCGAACTACGCTAGTAGCGAGTCTAATGTCAGTGACGACGTGTTTCTGAACAACGACAAGGACCTGGATTTCGACGAGGAGGGCGAGATGTCCAAGCTGGAGAACTTTGATAGGGATCCGGAGGAGGATGCAGGAAGGATTGAGGATGGGGAGAAGGAGGTGGAGTCGTCGGAGGTGTCTTTCGGGGAAAATGAGGTTCGGAGAGAGGATTTGGAATCAAAAGAGGCTGTTGGAGAGGTCAGCTCTCGGGAGATGACGGATGAAGGAATTGTTGAGGAGTCGGAGGGGGAAGATCGAAGGGTACCTGGGGCGGAGGAAGTTTCCGCGACTTGCGACACTGTTGAGGAGAGGAACGAAGCTGAGAGGCAGAGTTCGGAAGTGGAGGAGGAAGTTTCGGAAGAGGTGCCGGTTGAGGATTCTAGGGAGAATGAGGCTGTCGATGTGGAGGCTGAGGATAAGTCAGCTGAAGCGGAAGTTCCGTCTTCGACGGCAACGAACGAGGTCGATGAACCGACTGATGAAAGGGAAGCTGAGACTGAACTCCAGTCTTCCGAAGAGTCGAAGGTGGAGGTCTGTGATTCGAAAGGCTCCGAGGAAGAAGAGTCAGAACTTCCGGCTTCCGTAACGGAGAAGGAAGTGCATAGTTCCAAAGATGAGTCAGAGGAAAACGGTGAAGCCAGCGGCAAAGTGCAAATTGAATCTGAGAGTTCGCCAGTGGAGGAAACTGAAGAGAGCAATGAGGAAGTTCAGGTATCCGAAGTTCCGAACGAAGATGTTGCCAAACTTCCTACGATATTGGAAGGCGAAACTCTGGAGATTGATAGTGTTTCTGAAACAGAACCGTCGCAAATGAGTAACGAAGTCAATGAGAATGACGAGTTAACGATAGTCCAATCGTCTGAACTCCCAATCGAAGACACTGTTCCCCAGTCTGAACTTCCCGAAGAAGACTTCGTGGAATCTACTCCGGATGAAGATGTTTCAAAATCAGTTACAGCAGATACTGAAGAGAAAGAATCTGAAGAAGAAACTGAAGATTATAATTCTGAAATACAGTCGTCTGAGGTTTTAAGCAAAGTTAGAAATGAAATTACAGAGGAAGTAGAAAATGAAATGTCTACAGAAACGGTAGAGGAATCAGAAGTCAGTGAATCAGAGGAATTTGTTCATGAAAGGAGGAACAAATTATCAAAGACTCCAGTAGACTTTCAGAAAGATGTTGAAGAAGTCAGTGAGTTAGAACTGTCGACAGTTCCTAACAAAGTTACTGATAATTTAATTGTGTCTAATGCAGTTGAACCTTTAGAAATACCGACTGAGATCGCAACAGATTTATCGAAAGAAAAAGTCGAAACTGATGAAAGTCCGATAATTCAAAAGGAAAATGAGTTATCTGAAGTTCCAGTTGAGGATGTAAACGAACTGAAGGTAATGCGTTCTGAAGAAAATGCAAACAAATTAAGTGAAATTGCACCAAAACACGCATTAAGTCAGGAGTCAACCGATATTATAACTGAAAGTCACAAAAAGTCAAAGGTTGTAGAGAAATCTGAATTATCCTCATTAGCTAATTCTGAACTACAACCACTTGAAAACGAGGTTCAACTCTCAGAAATAAGTGAAATCCAGATGAAACCAGTGGTTGATAATGAAGTTGAACTCTCGGTAATGCCAACCGAAGTAGAGATGACAATTATTCCCGAAAAATATGTTCCAATCGAGAAACTGGTCGAAGTTTCCGAAGAACCAATAGTAGAAACGAAGATTCCACTGATAGACAAAACACCTGAAGTTTCAAAAGAACCAACGGAAAACAATAATGAACCGTTAGAATTACCAATGGAGGAACCAGTTGAAAAAGTTATTGAAACTCCAGAGGTACTACCCAAACCTACAGAAGAACCCAGCATAGAACCTGAAGAACCAATCGAAGAACCGATCGAAAGTTCGAAGGAAGTTACCGAAGACCAAAGTGTGTTGCCAAAAACATCAGTTGAAATCCCCGAAGAACCAGAGATCGAAGCTGAACCAATCTCTCCAGTCACCATAAACGACAAATTACCAGTCGAAACCCCAGAAAATTTGGTCGAGGACAAACCGGATTCTCCAGAAGAACCATCTCTGATTCCAGAAGAACCATCTCTGATTCCAGAAGAACCATCCGCAAAGTCGCTTCCAAACGAAATCTCGGAAGAACCCCAACCCGAAAACGTTCCCGACGAACCTGTGGAGGTTCCAGCAAAACCCGTCGAAATTCCCTTGGAAAAAGACGAACCCCTCGAAGAACCTTCGACCCCAACCCGAGAAACGGAAGTGACGACACCAGAACCACTCCCAAAATCTCCACCTCCTCCAAAGGACCCTGAATCAAAACCACCCCAGGACCCAGCAGAAAAACTTCCAGAAACCATTCCCTCCAAACCCGAAACCCCTTCCAAGCCTCCCCAAATCACTCCCCTCTCCGAGGTGACCAACCACCTAGAATCCCAACCAGTTCCCGAGCTCGAATCAAGCATCACCCTCTCCAAACAATCCCTCCCAGAGAACACCGAACCCCCTGTACTCGTCGCCGAAAAGGACCTCGACCACAAAAAGGAGACCTGCAAACGCCAAGGCGAATCCGTCGCCGCCGAGGACCTTCCTCCCATAAAAACCCGGCCCCCCGCCAACGCCGAGAAGGTCCTCGAAAACCTCATGATCGCCGAGATGTCCAAGTCCGACTCCCCCGAGAAGTCCAACCAACAAACCCCGACGCCCTCGCAACCAAAGATCTCCGTCCGGAAGGACATCGTCCAGCAGATCGACGAGATCCACAGCGTAGACGTACAATCGGACTCCTCGGAGGGGGTCGACAACGAGACTTTTGCCGCACCCGAAGAAGATCCCCTGGCGGACTTAGAAGAGGAAAAGCCGTCTAAGCCTGACAACGGGCACCGGATGAAAATAAGAGTGAAGCCGGTATCGGAGCTGGTTTACTCCAACTGGAAAATGGACTCTCCGGAACCAGCCGTGGAGCCGGCGCCCCAGGAGGTGGAACCAGCTTGCAGAATGTCGCCCAGGAGTAGGAAAAGGCGGAACAGTACGCACGACTCCAGCCAGGACGAACCGAAAAATGAGGAGGTGGAGGAGGTTGAAGAAGAGGGCGCTGGGGGCAAGAGGATGAGGCTGAGGGGGAGGAGAGGGGTGGACTCTCGGCTGCGGAAGACGGTGGAGGAGAGTCGGGTGGTGACGATTTCCTCGGAGGACGAGACGACGAAGACTCCGGAGATCGTCGTCGAGACGATTGACGATAATGAGGAGGAGGAGGAGGAGGAGGAGAAGAAGGAGGGAGATGATGATGTGATGATCATTCAGTACAATGACACTAAGACGAAGGCGAGGGGAAGGCCTAGGGGCAGGAAGAGGAGGGGGAGAGGGTTCTCGAGGAACAAGGCGAAACCGCCGCAGAAGCCGGTTCCGGGGAAGGAGAAGGAGAACGAGGACAAGGAGGTGGAGGTCATCGGGGAGAGCATTGACGAGAGCGTGGACAGTGTCGACGCGTCCCAGGAGGAGAAGAAGGAGGCGAAGAAGGGAAGGAAGAAACGTAAGAATCGGAGGAGGATTGATGGGAATTGGGATTGGTAGAATAGTGTGCGATACTGACGGATTTTAAGGGTCACTCGATCTAGAGTTTCATTTGGAAATATTGGTTTTGTTATTGTTATTACTTGTCTGACGATGCCTGGAGATATTATTAAACCGTATTTTGAAAATATTGAAAGCTAACAATAAAGAAATAACTCAAAGAGATAAGTAGAAGATACCACAGTTATCTAGGTCGGAAGACATTTGACAAATTACCCCTCCCCCCACATCAAAGAAATGTGCTTAGCGAGTATAATGAGGCGAAAAATACTTAGAAACTGGCTGATCATCGGAAAACCCTGGTACAAAAAACATAGAAATTCATAGTAAAAATTCCACTATGAAACTCTATTTAACATGCAACGGGGATTTCATAGAGTTCCAATGGATTTTCATAGGATTTTTGTCATGAATCATGTTTTTACATAGCGATTCATAAGAAAAACTAGTTGCGCATTCCCTTTCATGGATTTTTATAGCTATTCATGACAAAAATCCTATGAAAATAGTGGAATTCTTACTATGAATTTCTATGTTTCTTGTACCAGGGTCGTTAGACAAAACACTAATTTTGTAATTAGTAATCTGTTTACTACTTTTATTTACATTACAAAGTTCAGAGGACAGAAATTCTTCAATTTAATTATATACTATTTTTAGAGTATCTTTGAAAATACAAACTTTTTTGAAAATGTCGAATTAAAAAAATTGCGTCGCTTTATTACACTTGACTTTGTATTCAAAGTAAAAAAATTTCATTTGAAGTACAATCTTTTAAATCTGGATTCAAAAATATCCATTTTTTATCAACCAGTAAAGATAGACCTTTTTTTACAAAATACTCCAAATACAGCTTTGTGAATAATACAATTCAACAATTTACTATCTTCAGAATCTTTCAAAGACAAAAAAGAATAGTTCAACTTCTTATCGATGTAACATATTCAGCAATTTTACCCGTACAAATCCTTCACTATTCTTTGAAGTAACACTCGACATAAATTACACCCACTTATTCCTCGTAAAAATATTCTATCGCCCGCATTACAACTCTAATCACAATATGAACAGCATTCACCCAAATCAAACACCCATTTTACCAGTAAATTGCTTGTTTAACTTGCGTTTACATCGCATTAAACTCGCGAAATTGGGTGAATACTTCACAACTGACTATCGCAAATGCGCGCAAACACATTTTGCATTACCATCGTCTCCCAAAAGTAAAGAATAGCCGAGACCGAGAAGTCCGCCAACAGCGCCACCTGTTACCCCGACTCTTGAACATCTGTCAGAAACATTCGAACTGCTCGAAAAGCACCTTAAAGGCAATGTTGCAACCCAAAACCCACTCCGTCAGATCTCTGCTTGGACATTATCTTCCAGTCGTGAAATTTTTATATATCCAGAAAAATGTTTCTACTGCTAAGAAAACACTAATCGGACATTAGCTAAATCGAAATAAACTGATCAAAGTAACAAAAAATTTGGTAAAAACTGACAATTTTCAAAATTAAATAGATTAAAATAAAAATGTTAGTCGTGCATTGACCAAAATTTTTAATTGCAGAATCAAACATTTTTCTGAGTATTTGCGTTCGTTTGTTGAAATCCAGCACGAAAAGCCATAAACCGCTGACCATTATTCCGGGATTAATTGCAGGTTTACAAACAGCCAGCACCAAAGCGCAACCGGCCTCGATTGGTAAATCGCACAGACCGAGTACCGGAGTTCTACCTCAAGCTCATCAGCCAGGGCCAGGTCCTGGAACTCAGCAAAATAGTCGAAGCTTTGCCGCGGCGCTGCGCAATTTGGCGAAGCAGGCGGGCCCGGCGAATCAAGAGGAAGAGCCTCGGGCTAGTCCGAAAAACCGAGCGCCACCTCCTCTTGTGCGGGGACCATCACCTGCCAAGGTACCAATTCAGGACACGCGAATAAAATCCGTTTTTTTTACCATTCTTTCAGAACTTCGGTTTACTTGGAATTTGTTATTTCAGTGAAAAAAAGAAGAAAAAACAGAAAGCCCTTCGAAGCTTTTGGATTTTATTATTTTATTTCATTGCATTTTTTATTTTTCATTTTTTTATTTCATTATTATTTTATTTTATCTTGTCTTATTTTTCATTATTCATTAAAAAAAACAGTATTCATATGTAGTTGCAGAAAATTAGAAAATGGTTAAAAAATTATGTTAAGATAATTGATATGAAATTACAATTTTTTCATTTCTTTCCTGAGAATGTGTGAATTTGAAATTTAAAGTACTCATTCTTAGTTTTTTAGTCAAAAGTAATTTTTCTTTATCTTATTACAAAATTATTCAACATGTATTTATGTAAATTATGTACATCTATTTTTCGTAAAGTCGTTAAATACAGTTTGAAAACTTCTTTTTTTTAGGTTTGAAAAACCTAATTTGCAAAATTACTCAGACCTTTCTCAGTTCGCCTTAATATTTTTGTATTAATTGCATTTTCATCTTTTTTGACTGATTTTCTTATCTATTCGTTGATGAATTATTCATCACTGTCATTTGAGACTTGCGTGATATCAACAATTAACTGTGCTTATACTAAAAAACGTAAAACCGATATAAGTAATTGTCAGTTTAAACATGGAACAGGTAACAACTATATTATAAGGAAAAATACTATTATGCAATTTATTATAAATTCGTAAAATGTTTAAGGAATTAAAAAGTGCAAAACTGAATTTAATACACAGTTTTTATCGTTCTTTAAATGGTATCACCTTACAAGTTTCCTTCCAAAGGCTTTCACTGATCAAGAAAAAATATCAAAGTAATATTTTAAAAGTAAATTTGCAAACGTTGTTTAACAATCGTTAATGCAAGTTTTTAACTCTACATATAATGTTACTTTAAAATATGTTATATATTACACTGTGAGGATACTTTTAGAGATTAAAAGTACAATACGATAAACAATATGCACTTTACACGTATTCATATCAACTATTTTTTAACATTGAGCAAGCCAAGTTTAAATAACGAGTGTACATGTTATAGAATATTTCGTTAAAACATTATTTTATGGAGGCTTGAAACTAATAAACCAGTTCGTTATAAAATTGTGACATGCGATAGTCTGTTACCAGACACTTTTGGCGTTAAAAATGCATATAATACAAATG
The DNA here is from genome assembly GCA_022817645.1 of Ceratoteleas bidentatus. Lineage (NCBI taxonomy): Eukaryota > Metazoa > Arthropoda > Insecta > Hymenoptera > Scelionidae > Ceratoteleas > Ceratoteleas bidentatus. The sequence goes on from JABFPB010002177.1 coordinate 9,048, forward strand.
AATGGAAAATATTAAAACTATTAGAGAATAAAGTTTGACTTTTTAAGGTTTTCATATAATCTATAAAAAAATTTTTAATTTTTTAAAAATATTTTTATTTTAAAATTAGAAAAAATTACATAAAAGTTTATAAAAAATATTTAAAAATAACCTGATTTTTAACCTATTTCTTCATCTTATCAAACTACATTACTTAAACATCGAGTGATAACAATGGTAATAATTATTACGCAAAAGAAAGGTACAACTCGTTCCATCGTTTAATTTTATGCACCTTTTCATTTCCCCTCCTCTGCACATAAATTCACACCGTACAAATTGCTCTATATTTAATCAAGTTTGAATTGCAAATCCATCCGATTCAAAACCTCGAAAACAATACTGTAAAGGCGCAGTTGTCTGTTGAAAAATGGTATTCGGCGAAACCGAAGTTCATGACAGAAAGGCTGGAAATGGTTGTGCAATCGTGACTAACGAAGGCACGTTTGTTGGCGTTGCAGGATCGTTCAACTCATGCCGAAAGAAGAGCCGAGGAAATGCCGTCTTTGTACACGACTGCCAGGCCCCCCGAGACGAGCAAACACACCGTCACCGCCGCTTCCGAGTTGTTGGCTCGTTCCGGCTTTCAGCCATATCGGCCGGAACATCACCCGCCTCACGCGCCGCCGACTTTTGCGTTAGACCCAGCGGCTTATAATCCTTATCATCATACCATATATCCAACTCCACATTTATCCCACGCTTATAGGTAATTATTTCATTTAACTCGTCAATTACACTGTATCTAATTATCAAGGATTTAAGGCGGTTGGCCTATTTTTCAAAAGGAATGAAGTGAGCTCAAATTTTAGACCAGAGGAATTAGAACTTGTGACGAGGAACAACAAAATAAAATTCAACAAAAACAAAATAAAATTTAATAAAATTTAACTTCAATAAAATTCAACAGAATTTGGTTGAATTTTATTGAAGTTTTCGAGAAAATTAAAGAAGAATTAGCTCATTTTGGTATACAAATTACATGCCTTCTTAAGGCAAAACTAATATTCTTGAAAACGATTTAGTCGAATAAACAACATTTTGGGGAAATAATTCCCTGTTTGTTTTTATAAAAGTAATATGAATTTGAACACTGGCATTTCTGGAATATTATTTAAGATTTAAGTCCAATGATCTGAATTTAAGACAGATACTGTTTAAAAATGCTTCATTTAAAAATTGTAGCTGCAAGCACTAATCACTTATGTCTTTCCAAAAATGTTTTTAATTTTTTTTAATTAATCAAAATGTTAGAAATTATGTTATAGGCCAACCTCCTCAAATATTATTTTACAGGGATGCAAAACGTATCAGAAGTGTATGTCTACTATGAGCGAATTTTAGTATTTAAAGACCAAATTTTCTTTGATTTTATGTATACTAATATCATATATGGTATTTTTTGTATATGTTTAATACTGTCAGATATAATTTCAGTGTTTCCATAATATGAAAACACTGATTAAATTATGTAATAAATTTTAATTGTTCAGACATTCAATTTTTTAAATTATTCTACAGATTAAAAAAAATCGTAGATATTAGTGAAGTAAAAGATGTGTTTCATTTTTACCAGGGAAGACTAATCTGTTCTCATTAATACGTACAATAATGATGTTAAAGGGTAAATTAATAACACAATATAAATTACGTATGAGAACTGTTTTCAATAATGAATTTTAATGCGAAACGAAATTCGAACGAAAAATCTTACTTAACATTTTTATAAGTTGTTTTAGTTTTTTTACTCTCCATTTTTATCCTACATATCCATAAGACTAAAGCACAGTTTTTTTATAGAAAAGAAAAACGACTTGACAGTACTACATTTTGTTAAAAACAAAACAATACACTTTTGATGCATTTTGTATACCTGATTTTTTCATAGTTTTTAGCGAAAAAATTATAGGCAGTTGTAAAAAAAGTATCCGTGTTTTGGTAGGTACGATCTCATGATTTTTGGATGGACATAGACATAAACAATGGCCATAAGGCTTGACATTCTCCAATTTGGTTAACATTTACAAAATAATTTAAAAATATTTGGTCATGTGGATGTTTAAACTTCTTATGTTCTTAACAAAAATGATTTTTCGATCATACTCGGATATGTTATAAAGTTCAAATAAATTTGGATTTGTTTGATTTCGAAAATTTTACATTTTAATCAATTTTTCGTTTATAACTCTTTAACAATGTGACCTTTTAAATAATTCGAACATGTTTTTTCATCAGATTAATAAAAAATAATAAACTTAACATTAATGATTTGAACTATGTCAAATTAAACTGTATAATTTTCCCATAAACTTTGAATATCTGATTAAAAATATATAACAAACAATAAACAAAAAGTTTTGCGTTGCATATTTCCATGTACCAATTACGAGATAATAACTACCTCAATACGGATATTTATTAAATATTAAGTCTTTTAAGAAAGAATTCCTTACAATTTTGTCAAATTAAGCTCTAAATTTGAATTTGAAATGATAATTTCTAAATCAAAGTGGAAAAGACAGAACTCATCTGAAAAGACAGACCAAAATATTTTTAAAGAGATAAATGTTCATTAGTCAAAAGATTCAACTAAACGAATCCACCCTTTTCGTCTTTTACAGGTTAGACGAACAATTTTATTTGGAACGATGTAGTATGCTGAGACCACCACTGTTTTCCAGTTTACCATCTTATCCTCTTTACGGTCTGAGGTACAATCCCGACATGTTACCTTCGGCCTCTCTCGGATTGATTCCTCCAGTGATGCACGACCGGTAATAAATGTTTTCTTCACCCTGAAAATTGAATGCAAAAGTCACACTCGCCATTCCAATAGATACCCTTCTAGACCCGGAAAGTTTCTAAATTTCCAAAAAATGTTAAAGAGTCTCCATTTATCTATCAACCACAATTTCTAACTAACAATTTTCTGAGCAATTTTGAAACATTCTTCAAGTGATCTTACACTCACAGTTCAAAAAAGTCTGCAAACTCGAATTTTAATATTTTCAAACTTAATAATTTTGTTCATTCGAACCTCTATATGTCTTCATTAGTAGTAAAAGTCGGAATAACTCTGCGAAAATCACAAAATGCAAAATTACGGTATTCCCGGCATTTCCATAAGAATGCAATTACTCTTTCCTCGGCGAATAATTTCTCCACTTTTACCCTTTCATCGACATTTGCTTGCCTCCAGAATGCCGGTACCGGCAATCTGATTGAGTCAATATGAGTGATTGGATTGTTTGCCTAACATTACAGATTGAATTTGGAGGAAGAGCACAGACTAAGGCAGGCACAAGCACGACAACAAGTAATGCGGGAGGAAGAGGAGAGACGAAGAGCCGCGCGAAATTCTGCTTCGGCGGCGTCCGTAGCGGCGCCTGCACCTGCATCCGCCGATACTGCAGGTGAGCGAGTCGCTCCAACCAACATTGCATTTTATTGATGAGAAATCAGTGAAAGAGCAACTTCATTACAAATTTACATCTTAGTAATAAAAAAAGCAAATAAAATGAATAAAACAAAAAAATAAGAGTAAGGAGGAAGGAAGGAAGGGAGAGAAAAGCAAGAAAAAGTAAGGAAGGACAAGCAAAAAAAGGATACGACATTCTCAAGCTTGCGTTGAACATTTGGTTTCACAATCACGATGAGATGTACAGAGACGTCGCCGCCGCGACGTCCCGAATCAGATTCATTTTAACGCTCCATTATATTCGAATTTTATTTCACGTCTGTCATTATTTGCTATCGACATCTCGGCAGCGCAAGCGCTATTTCTTAATGCAATCATTGCGAGGCAAATGAACGCGCCGACATTGCTTTTTTTTGTTCGCTCGAGTTTACAAGTTTTGAAAATGTCTTGTACACATGATTTGTACAGTTTTTTGTACGTTGGCGTATACTCAACTTACACGCCACTCGGGGTTTCGCAGCTTTTTTTACCGTCCAGTCGCCTTGGACGAATTTGTTTAACCGTCGATCGTCGTTTATTAAGTCCGCAATAATAAATAACCGATAAAGTGTCGTTTGTAAGCATGATGACACATGTTGGTCATGGAATTGTTAATATTCAAGTAATTAATTATACACGCGACTATCTTCGCAACCTTGAATCGGACTTCAATGAAAATGATTGTACAGTAAACTTGGCAACGTAATCTCGCGCGGATGATTAGACGTTTATTTTCCTTTTTACATTGTAAGAAACGTAAGATTGAACGTTATTGGATTTGAGCATGAGAACGAGAAAATAATGATCAATAAGGAAAAACGTGTTCCCTGTAAGTTGAGTATACAATTGTTATCAAGTCTGAAACTTTGAATCAGTGCCATATACGTTTGACCAGCAAACTCAGTATTATATTCAACCTGAAAAGTGCCACCATAGTCTAAATGATTCTACAGTTATACTTGACTCCAAATTGCCGGATCTACAATCGATGTGACGAACCCTTGCATTCTGACAATATAAACGAAAAGTCTACTTTCAAAAGCCTTGTTTAAACTGTTATTAAAGAAAATTATATTTGTATAAGTTTGGATCTAAGTAATAAACAACTGAAAAATGCCCAAAAGCGTTTTTTATTACACTGGATTGCCGAATGGACACCCCGCTTTGCAAGACATTTTCAACTGACACAAGGCCGCCCGTGTATTTTCTCTAGCACAATTAAGGGCAGAACTAAGTCCATTTTCATTTCTACTTTACCGACTTCAACATTTCTTTATACTCATATTAATATTGCAACATATTTGTTATTTTCAATAAACAATGTTATTCTTTGCGAATGATTAAATTTTGTAGAATATGCAAATTTCATTTTAGTAAAATTAAAAAAACTAAAATAAAATTTTCACATTTTTCTATTCTCAAAAAAAAACGGTCTTCTGAAACCAACTAATATGATGCGATATTTATATAAATGCAAAAAACACTAAAGTAGATAAAATAGAAATAAAAACAGCCTTTGTCCTGCTCTTAATCAACCGTCCATGTATTTGTTGTATCCATCTCAGTCTCTACTTCCATCTCTGTCTGTCTCTTTCGCTTTATTTGTTTACACTCGTTCGTTCTGTCAATCAGCATTTTTGTACCAAATCATTTTCTGTTCGTCTCTAATCTTCCCTTAACCAACACCAAGCGATCGTTTTATCAACAGGATTCAAGTGGCTCTTTAAATAGGGCCCAGATTGTGGAGTTCCTTGTAGGGGCAACGCTTTTCCGCCGAAGCACCGCAAGTGACGACCCGTTTACCGCCAAACACGACTACCACGATTGCGAACGAAAAATGCAACCATAACTTGTTTGCACAGTCAGTTCCCTAGGGAAATTAACCGACCGTCGGTTTCCACGTCCAACCGTTGACACTTTACCGTGCAATCCAATTTTGTTTTGGTCGCGACAGCTGACCGTTCAGATGACTCACTTTGTTCCAGTTGAAACCATTTATTTTCACTTTTTTGTACCTAAAAGTGCTCAGTAACCGAAAACATGTTGAACCAAATTCCCAAATATGAAAAAGCAAAGGTCATTAGCCAAGTTGACCTTGACCTTGTACCATTTAAATTCTCAAATTACTTAATGAATACATTACTAAAATTACTAAAATATCTGAAAATCCATATTTCATTTTTTTTTCAAATTGTAATATTTGAGCCACTGGAGGTTACTGAGTACGAGACCCGAAGACAACAAATAAATCCTCACCTCTATTCGAAGAACAGTGTTTCATTTTATTTTAGTTTTAGTTTCTTTTCTTCACAATGTCTCTTTACCCTTTCGCTCCTTATTTTGATTTCTTTTTGCCGACTTAATTGAAACTGTACTTTGATTAGTCAATAAACAACGACCACGACTTCCCTCGACTCGTCCTATTTATAACAATTCGTTCCCCCGATTTGTTTTGACAACGCCACTGAGAAAAATTGAGCCAGGTCAAACGTTCGCGATAAGACTGTGCGTGTAAGAGTCGACCCGGACAGCCCAGTTTTACAGTGTAAACTTGGAGCATTGATACGCCCGGTTTGCACGGACCAAACACGATAACTGTTGTAGGCGTCAAGACAATAGCACGGACCGTACCGGACACGCTTGTCGATGCAACGAGCCGATTGTTATTTTCGACGACCACGGGGACACCCGCTGACACCGCGCGTTCTTTCCCTGCATAAAGTTAGTGGTCAAAGTGAATTCAGAGGAATAGAATTCTCAATACAGTTTGGATGACTGGAATGGAAAAGTTGACTCATTCTATCCAATGACCTCTATTCCAAGGTCAAAGTCGAAGACATTGATGGAATCCAATTGAAATTGTTTCTGTTGTATTCAGTCCTGAAAAGGGAGTAAAAATGTCGACCTAATACCAGTTATGGAACTGTTTCTGCAAATTGTAATGGTTTCTTTGCTATTCAATTTAGGAAATGGGATAGAATTTCTGTTATTTTACTTTTACTGGCATTGAAATTGGATTCCATAAATCAACTTGGAATAGGAGATGGAAAAGGATACATTTTTCAATTCTCCATTCTCAGTTCGTTGATTGAAAACTGTAGAATCCTATCCCTTTGAATTTACTTTGATAAACTTTACAGGGTTAACTCGACCTTCTCCCGCAACTGTTTTAGAAAAGTAAAGTGACCTTTTGACGTATGTGAACTCAATTACCAGAATTGTTATTGTGAACCGCGATTACTGTATCGATGTACATAAAGTTCAACGTAAATTGCCCTGAGAAAAATGAACGAGCAAAATTACTGTTTTCGGAGTCATTTTGCCAAGGAAACTTTTTGAAAATAATTTTGTCATTTCTTTTCAATTGGAACAACTGTTCGCTATCTTCTGAGACGAGATTGTGAGACGGAACTGTAATTGAAAGAACGCCCTCTGGCGCGAGAAGCGACAAGTAACGGAGTGCCAAGGTTTCGCGTAATAAACAGTAATTTTTGGACTGGAAACCCTTTACTCGAGTTAATTTTTCTCAGTGTCTCTCCGTTAAAACCAACTTTTATATAATTGTATAAACATGTATATTTGAAAAGAACGATGCAAATAAATATTGCCACCACAAAGGTACGTAATCCCATAACCGATTGCGTGTTCCAATTCTTGACCTTGCCGCGCTTTCTGGAACAGTTTTGGGGAAGATTTTTCGTTTTTCGTTCGGCGGAGTCGTTGCCGCGCGGTTATTATTTGCCGCGTGTTTCGCGAGCAATGCCCAGTTGGAACGAGTTGTGCGATCGCTCGGTTGGTTAAGATTCTTTTCGTTCATTTCTAACTCTGCTCGGCGCGGAATCTGTATGCGAAGCCAACTTTGTTTCTGTTCTTTCATTTTACAAATCATCCCCAATACTTGACGAGTTGATTCCTTTTTTTAACGTTGTAAACAAGAATTGCCGTACAAGGTAAGTTATGACCAACTGATGACCTTGATTTCACGTTGAACGATTACTTTGCCGTTCGTTTTGTTGATGGTTGTTCCAAGAGTCCACTTTTTTTAGTAAACGTCGACGGCGCAATTCTTTTTGTTTACCGTTTCGTTTGACAACAATAACGACGCTATTTGGAGAAGTGGTTTGATGCATGTGTACACAGTTTGCGTTTTGTCAACGTTTCGCTGCAGCTGTTTTCAAATCAGAACTCCAAACTTTCGCGGGTAGAGGGCGCCAGTGGCTGCGAGTGATAACGATTGGTGCATCATGATAAATGTTACGTTGACGCTTCGAGTGGAAGCAGATTGTATTTCGGATGGTAAAACAGATGTTTCCAGTCCAAATTTCGGATGTTCCTAAAATATGTCGTTTAGTTGGGAGAGAGTTTAAAACGGTGTTTGAAAATGATTGTGAGGTGGTTAAGCTACAAAGAGTCCCTGCCATTTTTCGTATCGCAGAGTATATAGAGACTGTCCTGTAGGGAAACTTTTCGTTTAATAAGTGTCAGATATCTGATTTAAAAAAAAAAAAAAAAAGAAAGAAAGAAAGAAATTGGTTGTTTTTAAATTGCTTGTTTCCTAAAATGTTTATCGAAAAAAACTTTTAAGATTAATTTGAAATTAATTTGAAAAAGCAAATAATAATGTAGAATAATCAGAATGCAGAAAAAATATTAAACTTAATGTCATATCCAGTAGTAAAAAAAATCAATACATTCAGATTTCCTGAAAAATTCAGAAATAATGAATAGGTAAAACATTCTTAATTGTCTAAAGTTAAAAAATTCATTGAAAATCTAAAATATGTAAGAAGAATGGATAGATTCATTGTAAGATAAACAAGATTTTTATTTCAACAAATTGACGCTTTTTACGAAAAAGATGGCAATTCCGATGAACCAATGTTATTTTGTATGGTACAATCTCTATTGGCATCTTTTTCCTAAGAAGTGTCTAAAAATCGAGCATAAACATTTTTGTATCGAAAGTGCAAATATATTTCTGTTGAATAGAATTCAGATTTTGTTATCAATAAACCTTTCTGAAAACTTAAAAAAGGTAAAAATATTTTCATCGGCTAATAATATTAATAATCACTTTCAAGTTTTTGTAACACAAGTACACATAATGTAGAACATTATATGAATGTTTTTTATCTGGAAAAAAACTAACATAGAAACATTGCTAACATTCTGCAGCGATATTAACGGCATTGCTTGGCTTCCACTTAAAAACAATAGGAAATGATTATGTAATCCATAATAATCTGTCAAGCTACAACACATCTACATGGGCACTTTGTTGCAACTGTCTTTCTGAATTTTTTAACTGGAATTCAATCTGCCAAACATTCTCAATGTTTTTTTAAATGCAGTAAAATGCAGAATAAACTAAGAAAAAACTTGTCGAATTAATGTATTTAAGAATATCTCTTTAATATGATAAAAAACAAAAACAGTAGCTTCTATTATTCAAGTAAATACCAGTAAAAATGAATTAACTCTATTCACACTTAATACATTCGTTTTTAATTATCGCTAAAGCTATGTGAACAAAATATTAAACCTCTGAAACTCTAAAAGAAAAGTGACTCTTACCATTCAAAGTGAAAAAACATTTTACTTTATTTTTGTAATAAAAATGTTAACAGTAAACGAACTCATACATTTATTACATTTGTAATAAAATTTACTTAAAATTGTTTTCAAATTTACTGTATTTAAATATCAATCATTCTGAGATTGAACTACATTACATAAAAAACGATGTAATTTTTATGTACAAAATTTGTTTAATAATTCGTAAACCTAAGATTTTTTCTTGAGTGTGTGTCTTTACGGAAATATGTATGGGCGAAATGTATGTGTGACGAATACGTGAATATACGCCTCATTGAGTGTTCGAATCTGCGACATTGTATATGTACATACCAGTAACGACAGACCCATATGTCCGCACATATACACATGTATACATCACCGTACAGTATTACAACTTACAATTATTTACATATTTCGATCTGATTAGTAACTAATCTGTACCAAAGCGTAAAATTGCATTATTTTAAACAAATAAGAATCTATTACATTTGAATGGACAGTGAACAAACATATACACCTATTTTTATGTAAGAACAGTAAAGAATATATTTGGATTGGAAATACTGAACTGGATAGTGCGACTATATTCTAATAAAAAGTTACAGCATTTACAATGTGTTCTGATTTAACAACAACTATGTTACCCTGACCCAATCAACGGAATTTGAGTTTCAAATTCAATCCTACTCAAATAAATTCTTATTTGCTTTAAATATTTATAACAATATAAAAACTCTGAATAAAAATCAAAACAATAAAACATAAAATAAAAACTTAACCCTTCAAAGTCCAAAAACTAGTTTTATTTCTTATTTCTCGTTTATTTACATAATATGAGAACGTAAAAAATTGTTTAGACAAAACTTGCTAATCGAGTACATACACGATGTTTGTATTCATTTTCATTTTTTACTACGTTTCGCTTTCAGTTCTTGACGAATAATAGTTGTTAAAATCGCACTAAACAACAAGTAAACTAAAATAAAACATAAAAATACAGATCTAAAATAAACGCTATAAAGACTGACTACAACGGATGTCGGTGGATAAGATTTTAACCGTCTTTGGATGCTGCTTGGCTTAATTCGCCACATCGACTAGCGGATTTTATGGAACTGCAGCCAAACGTCGGTCAGTAAACAGTCCAAGAATATTTTTTGTCTGCGTGCTCAAATACTGTCCATTTGTGTCACACGATATTGCCCTCTAAATATTTCTTATACATGAATTGAAAATATTTTCGTTCTCATATCACTTTCTCTTTTCAACCCAATGATGTTGACTAAAAATCCAGTTCTATCTACACTATACTATGTGATACGAGGAGTGGGGGTAATCTTATACAATCAACCCCAATCATCGAATCAAGTAACTTATCGTATTAACTTATTTTTATCAGTTATATACATTTTAATATTGTTATAACATCTGTTAATTATTACTAAACTGTTATTACAAATCAAAATATTTAATGATGCAAAATAACGGATTTGCATAAAAAGATCGCAATGACTCGGAAGAATGAAAAATGTTTTTGTCTGAAAAACGTTCTTACAAAGTACTACGCGTAAGGATTCGCGACTCTGATTATACAACTAATTGTCGATTACAGTTAGAATGTCCTGTTACATAAATTAATGTTGAACTTAAACGCGAATGATCAATTCAAAAGATTAATTACAGAATTTACGTTGTTTCATAACCGTGTTAATTGCAGTCGTCGAAGTGTGCTAAATTTAAGCGCATAAATTAATTTGATCGACAAAGACAATTGTTGAATCGGGCAATTCATGTATCTTGGCAAAATAAAAACAATGCGCGACTAGTGCAAATGAATGATTATGCGTGTGAGCGTGTATGCTCGAATGTGTGTGAGAGAACGATGCATCGGTGTCATGCGGTATAATTGCAGAAAACGCGGAACGATATTGATTTTAATTGGTTGGAAAAAGAAGTAAAACGGTAATACGTATGCTTGATTACAAAGTGCGTTTCGCGATTTCAGAATGACTGTTTGCACAATGATTTTTCAGTTTATCTTACGAAAAGTTTCTTGGAGAAATGTAGTTTATTTGTCGAAGATGTTAATATTTTGTATTTGTTGTAAAGTAAATGATGGTTACGGATCAAGTAGTGAGAGTTATATATTTATCTCGAATACTTCACTTACACAGTGAACAAGTTCACCCTTTTCTCACTTCAATCTTATATGACCCCGTTTTACCTTGTACGGAGAAAACTAGTTTTGCATTCCATTTTCCTTAATATTTTTCAATTTAAAATTCAACGTCTTAGTAAAGGCTTCCAATGCCCCAGTGTAATTTTCTTATGCACCAAACTTTCCCAAGTTAAGATTAATAGCCCAACAACTACAGTTTCAAAATGTATGAAATATTAATTTCAAACGGTTCAGAATGCCCCGTTTATTGTCCTGAAAAAGTAAAACAGATTACAACCTTAATCCAAATGCCATGTAAGTTCAATATAAACTGTTCTAGAAATTCTACAATTTGATACAAAACAATTTAGAAAAGAAGTTGTAGCTGTACTTTTTCAGAAGGACAATCATTAATTCATATTATACACCTTTTGAAACTTTTACATCTTTGGTAGTCTAGAACCATAATATAAAATCAGCCCAGCCATTTCTGAAAAAAGCCCTTCAACTCTCAACCACATCCCCCAGACTTCTTTATTTCCTTATACTTAATCTCACCCACCCTGCCCCTTGTTCAAACTACCTCTAATCTCACACAGAACGATCATGAAGTATTACCAAGCACTGTGTTTGAAATTTGTTTTAGCTAGGAAGTCGACCATAGCGGCTCAAGCGCACAGCGAGAGGGAGCGTGACCGCGACCGGGATCGAGAACGGGACCGGGACCGGGACCGGGATCGGGATCGAGACAGGGATCGCGAGCGAGAGCGCACCTGCTCCAACAGCGCCATCTCCACCAGCACCTCGACCCAGCCGTCCGGCAGCTGCGTCGCCACCAACGCTCCCAGCGCCATCTTGAACGGGCCGCCCGCAAACGGGCCCAGCCACCACCAGTCCCGCAAGGATGAGCCGCC
>JABFPB010002178.1:0-21184 GCA_022817645.1 Ceratoteleas bidentatus
ATTCCTCAAAACGGGTGCACTTAACTGGTTTTTCCTCAAAAATGACACTTCACTGGTTATGTTTTGTCAAAATTGAGGCAAATGTACATCAGATAATAACATTTCGACGTTCCCAAATGAAAATATACATAATAATATATCAATTTCCACTCTCAACCAAATTTGTCAAAAAATGTGACTTAACTGGTTTTTCCTCAAAACCACAGAATTAATTCCTTCTCCACGAGACTAATTTGACGTATTATTGCAGGTTCAGGGCCAGTACCAAGTGATACCGGCTTATTACGACCAAAATGGATCAATCGTCATGGGAGGCGTGCGTGGCCTGGGTTCCGCGGCTACGCCTATGAGGTTAGTTAGTCCGGCGCCGGTCCTCGTGAATAGAGCTCCTTCGCAACCGCCACCGGGGCCGCCGGCCCCGCCGCCACCGAGTCTATATTCGCAGCCCACATCGACCTCGCACACCAACGCCACTCCAGGGGAATGTTTGGGTGAGTCCACCGAGTGACCGCGCTCACTTTTCCTGGCATCGATCGCGGATCCTCGATCCCGCGGAATCGATGTCTTAATTGAAACACGAGACTCCGAAACCGCCAATGGGACGAGTATTTCGACCCTTTTTTTGATCTCGCTATTCATCCGTTTCCGATAGAGGCGTGTTTCGAAGTAACGTGTTGCTGAAGCAGATAAGACTGTACAAAATCGGGGCGTCGACTCAAATCGCACGACACAATCGATCCCGAGTCCATTGTGTCGCGCGAGTTGCTGTTTTCCCCACTAACAACTTTGATATTTCGTATGAATAGTTTGCCGCTCGCCAGAGCCGAGTAGTTTTGCAATGATACTAATGTTAACTCGTGTTTGCGCGGGGCATTGTACATGTTGTATAAAACTAGGTGGCAACTACGTTTCGGACGGGGATCGTTGCACGATTCGTCAATGACGACTGTACAAAGTGTACATTTCGCACTCCATCATGCGACACGTGCGTGGGACAATCGTTCCCTTCGTTCCGATTTTTAATTAATTCTTTGGCGATGGATTAGTTAATCGAGATTCGTTTTTTAATTAAAATTGGGCAAGTTGAGTGTTGAACAATCGCTCGTTATTCCGTTTTTAATTACGCGATTCGCACTTTTTATTTGCCCAAAGCTCGCGAGAGATTACAGAAATGTTAGTATCATTGGTGCAGACAATTCTGTAAACCGTAGTTCGATTTATCGCGTCGTCTTATATGATTTATTTTTCGCACTTTTCATTCCATGGAATGTAAATATGCACCATTCAAGTATGTGGTAACTTTTTACAATGTTTCAATTAGAAAAAAATGTTTTCTTAAACAGAATTTTAATGTGTTCAAATGTTAATTAATTGAATCACAAAAATGCGTTTCCTAAATTTGTCTTAAATTAAGAATCTCGAGTTTTAATACATAAAAAACGCTAAAGCAATGTAAATGACTTCAAATTTTGAGCGCTTAAAAGAACAACAAGGAAATATTTCACAAAATTTGGTTTTCCACACAAATATAAAGTAAACCCATTTCATTTGTCTCAAACTATACCGTTTTTAATCTAATAGGCATTGACTTCATATTGCTAAGGAGCCTCCTTAACGAAAACTTGTTCTGGATGTAAATGTACCATCCTTTTACAATGTTACTCTTGCGAGTGTCGCGTTTACCAACGAGACCACTAACCGTGAAAGAAAGTACTCGGAAAAAGGGGCCACTTGTCACATTCCCGAATCCTCCGGCAATTAGAAAGTCCCCATCGTATCAGTCTGATAAGCAGACGTCTCCGATCTTGCGCCGCGACATTTCGCCCGGCAAGATCTAGTTGGCTTGCAGCTCGGGCAAACTGACGCGTGATTTGTTTTCATTAACAACAACGCTTTCTATAACAATTTTGTGGCTGAGGCGTGTCCGATTTGATTGCCCAGGCCTATTTTTAGCCCCGGGTTGCGTTCATTAAGAATAATGACGCCCCCGGATCCGCGCTGTACATACGCTCAACAGATTTATTGTAAATATTACCCGGGCCCGTATATTAGCGTGATTTGTGCGTCGAGCGTGACTCAGCTCGAATGCTGCCAACAACGGCGCAACTTTTAATCAATGCGAATTCAAACGTTGGATCAGAAAATTTGGTTATTTGGCGGACACGAGATATTTGCGCGGATCGAAGAGAGGCTAAACTTGTTGGGATTTGCACTCGAGAGCGAGAAGTCTTTCAGGGAGCGTCGATTGCATAAGCAGGCGCGATCGCAGTTCGGTTGCTAACGCGTTGCGGCGCTGCGGGCGTCTATTACGAATAGAATGACCTTTATTTTCGCGGTGTTATTAGCTGATGAGTTTCTGTACGTCGCGGAGTGATTAATATAATTCGTGGATACTTTGAAGCTCGATAATGTCGCCTCCAATACAGACTTGTCGGGAATCTGTAGTAACTATCGCGAAATTATTTGTTCATCGATTATTAATTAGCGCGCAACCATTAAATTAGTTGGAAATGCAAGTAATTGAGGATGCTCTTAGAATATGCCAGTTGGTGATTATTTGATGAATGTAATTGATCACATGAATGTTAAGAGGTTATTACGAGAAACTATAATGTAATTAAACAAAGTGGTGGCCAGACAGTTTTGGGTAATTAATAATCGAAGGTTATGAAGTCTAGAATGAAAATAAGTCGATTTAAAAATACCTAATATCAAAAATAATAAGTGCTATGGCATGAGGACTTATTATTAAAATGTATTGTGCTTTTTATGAAATCTGCTTTTGCATTTGAAAACATTAATATTCAGCTACTGCATTACAAGTCTAAAACAGGATAAAAAGACAATATTTCAGCACGTTTTTATATTAAAGATTTCTCTAATATAACAAATCGATACTGTACAATATAATTCCAATATCATCGGTGTAAGGATAATTGAAATCTGTAAAATGAAATAATTCCTAACAGAATACCAATTTTAAAACGTTTTATAAAAGTTCATGAATTATTGGGAACGAAATGGAACCTCTTCTCTTAAGGAGTTAAAGTGTTTTGCCACAGCCATTTTCATACACAATTTTGCCAAATAGGTTAATTACATTTTCATCTTTCAAAACATATCGTGACCGAAATCTTTTTCAACCTGCAAAGAATTATTGCCAAGAACTTTGTTGTACCATAGGCATACCATAGGCACAAAAACCATCCATCCACTCTGACTTTACATAATCCACATGTCTCTCCGCCATTTCTCGTGCAAGTAATAATTGTCCCGCTGTACAGCACTGTCTATATACCCGTCTAAGTAATGGACCAAGAAAATTTCGAACTTGGCGCGTCTCCGGTCGACGCGATAACCGGCGTACTTAGGGTACTTAGCACGACAGCATAGTAACTGAGATAACTAAGAGCGAGTGGGTTGCGGGCTTTTGGTACAGGTTTGGCGGCATGCAGTGCAGCCGTAGTCGCGCAGGCCCAGGCTGTCGCCGTGCAACAGGCCCAACAGCAAGGTTCCGGATTGGCCGCCGGATTGGCGGCTCTGGGTTACGGTGGGTCACCCCTCGGGGCACTTGGCTCGCCCGCACAGCTCCAGAACACAGGTACAGCTATCTTCTGATAAGTCGACGATACCAGGGACACACCCTCGGACATTCCCCCTCCGTTCAATTCGGGTTTAAACGTTAATTGTCACGTAAACCGTGCATTTGCATACGTTCCATGTGTCTGTCCATAAATCTACGTTTGCCTAATCCCAAGTACAAATCACGCAGAATGTGCAAACGAATGCTAAAGGTTTCAAACTAAGTTAAAAAACGTATTTTGTAATAAAAAATTGGTCAGTGTATCTAAAGAAATAGTTTTGTTTAATTGCCATGGTTGAAAAATGCACATTCTGCTGTTTTGCAAGTTATTTCTGTACATTTCCCTCTTGCCAATTGTGCGAAACTGTATATGCTTGATGCATTATGATTACGACTGTGATAACGAGATGCATGCGCGACGAGGGATCGGAAGGCAGAGTTTCTTTCCTCGAACTCGACACGTGACGACGATTTATTGACGACCTTGTCTTTTCTGTGCGCAGGTTTGGGACTCGGTGCGTCGTCCACGGGAAGACGGGACTCGTTCGATAGAAACACATCCGCTTTTAGCCCCAGCTTGGAGTACAGCCGAGCCAAATGGCCGCAGAGTTACGGTGCATTGGGTAAGTGCCACTCGATTCCTGCTGATTAGGGCCATTCACGTTTTTCGAGGGGAGTCGTGCAACAATCACAGATAACGTTACATTTTCTCACAGAAGATAACTTGAACGAAGATATTTTTTTACATTATGTATATTATAATTTTCAAATTATAATTTCCACGCAAAGGTTTTTTTTAATAATCCATAACTGCGCTATAAATATTTCTGCATTAAAAATAGTCATTTTCCATTGTGCGATGAGAAAATACATATCGAGGGTAACGCAGGCGATTATCGGAAAATACGTTTTAATAAAAAAAACTGTGTTTTTTTAATACCGGACGGAGCTAGCTCGCCTCCGTTAATCAGGTTATAAAATTACGACGCTCGAGTATTTGAAACATCCAATTTCTTTATTTCGCCGAATAATTCAGTTTTGTCGAAACGAAGTTTGAACGGCACACGCGCGCAACGCTTATTCAATAAACATTCGTCAAAAAGAACAAGCACGGATTATTTTCGTGCTTTGGCGCTGGAAAATGAATTTCGAGGCAAAATTGCCCTTGCAGTTTCAAACGGTCGCATCTTACGATATGCAAATGTCGCGTTTGTAAAATAATCAGTTAAAGGGGACAGGAATGTTCAATTAAAGTCGTCGGTATGATGTTATTCGAACTCTCCGCAAACATCGTGTTATGTATTTATTTTTTGCTAATAGTCTTGGAAAATGTAAGCAAATTGATTGGAACATCATCAGTCTCGGTGAAACGAATATATTTGTTCTGCTAATTGACTATACACTTTTAATTGAATCATCAGGCTCAGATCTCTGGCAGAATTTCATTCTGAGCAGTCCGCAAACTATCGTTCCTGCCAGAAAAAAGCCGCACTCCTAAATTAACTGTCGAAAACGTTGAATGACTAGCTTCCTCCGTCCGTTTTGCTGTTGGAACAGTATCCACAATGAACTGCAATAGAAATTCTGTTTTAAGCTCTTGCATTATGCTCTCTTAAGTATTTTGTGACTTTTATCGCATGTATGATTCATTGCAATTTTTATCCCGTTGCTTAAAATATTGCAACTTTTACCTTTCTTCAATAAAGGTAAAAGGCAATATTGATCCAACTTTGAAACAAACATTTCACCCAATCGAGAGCGTAACATATTTTCAAAACTTATTCTCACCTCGGAAACTCCTTAAAATGCACTATATCAAATCTACATTTTTCTCGCACATCAAACACTTTTACCATTATTAAAACTCCGTCCGTAAATTACGTCTAATTAAAAAACACTCCAGCTGCAAATGATGAATTACAACTTGTCGTTAAGTTTGCCAGGAACAAAGGAGCAGACTGCTCTCGAAACAAAACGCTCAGAATGGAGTTGAAACGAATTTAATTATGACTCGCAGGTACCGTGACTGCGTCGCCGAGTCCTCTCGGATTGTCTTTGACACCGCCGCCGACCATCGGAGGCTCCCTGGGTGGCTTGGTAGGCAGTGCTAACAGGGTTTCGGCTGCTCCCGGAGCCGAGGCTAAGTTCCGCACCAGCGCCGTGCCCGCCTTGACAGCGAATGGTGTCTTTGGCTCCAGCAGCTCTCTGTTCCCCAACCTGGTCGGCAAACCCGGCCGTAGCGGCACCACCGGCGTAGGCGACAAAAGTACAGGTGGCAGATCTAGACTGCTCGAGGACTTCAGAAACAACAGGTTATTGTCGGGAACAGTTTATTTTCAATCATTTTTATTTATTTTCATTTTTCAGGGCGAAATCGAAACTGTTGATTGTTTATACTGAGAAGGAAAACCACCACAAAATGACAAATATTTCGTTGGAAGAATCCAAATTTCTATGAAAAAAATTGGCAAATTTACATGAGAATAATCCTTTTATTTAGTTAACATTCATGAAGTACTGTTATGGAAAGCTGTTTTAAATATCTTAAAATCTTTGAAATGCATTAAATTTCATACATTTGTATATTAGTCGTGTAAATTTCATGACTGAGGAAAACAAGAAAATATATTGGCGGTATGTTGCCAATGTATATGGTAAATTGGCAATATATAGGAAATTTATTTCCAATATGTATTTCTTTTTTACTAGGCATGTAAATAATTGCTTTTTATAATCTTTACCTAAAATTCAGGTAAAATCAAGGTGAAACCTGATTAAAAAGGGATAATCTTTTAGCATGCAATAACATTCCTAAAAGAATTCTATTAATGAAACATTTCCCATATTTTATTCATCATTTTACTCTGCAACGTACTGACAAAACGGTTTGAAATGTTTAGCTGGTAGAAATATTTTAGGGGAATTTCATAGCCAAAACGTTTTGTTGACATGAAAAAGGGAAAAACAAAACTGCAATGCTAATGGCAGCGATGAATGTTCCAGATACCCGAATTTGCAGCTGCGCGACCTCGCTCACCATATAGTGGAATTCAGCCAGGATCAACACGGCTCGCGATTCATTCAACAAAAATTGGAGCGCGCCTCCGCCAGCGAGAAGCAGCTTGTGTTCCAAGAGATTCTCGCGTCTGCGTACTCGCTCATGACGGACGTTTTCGGCAACTACGTCATTCAGAAGTTCTTTGAATTCGGCACACCAGAACAAAAATCGACGCTCGCGCAGAAGGTTGAACTTCTTTTTTATTTGAATAATCTTTTTTTTATTTCGTTTACTTTGTATTTGAAGGAATCTGTGAAAATGCCCAGCTCGGAAATAGCAAATTGTATCAATTATTATTTTAATTGCATTCCCTAAGTTGACAAGAAGTGAGGATTTCAGGAAATGTTGGAATTTTAATTTATCAGTAAAATTAGACGTTAACTCGCTTTTAAGATTAATGGAGCTTATTAATGTTTAACAATTTGTCTCTAATGCCACGAGATAAACAAACGTTATTCTTCTTTCTTGACAATGTTATCAAAAAACAGTAATTTTTCACCAAGATTCCTCGTACATTTGTTCTTAAAGAAAAATGTTATTTCAGATTGATAATGAAAGCAGAACTATTTTTTGTCAGTTTGTAATTTATTAATGCTTGTAAACAAAACAGGATTTAAAAAATTGTATTTGTTAACTACAGTCATTTTTTTATACCGTTATTGATTATCTGTAGTTTAGTAGTCATGAGTTATATCAAACAATTGCTACTTTATGAGAATCAAGTAAGCTGAAGAGACAATTAAAAGAGTCTAGAAAAGTAAATAGATAGCTAGATCTAAACGTAATAGAATTTATAATATGGTACCATTGATTTTGAACCTGAATAATAACGTAATAATTGAGTTTACTTTATATCCCCAAATATTAATAATCCAATAAGTGGATCAGTAATGAATCAATTCAAATAAAAAAGTTCTAATTTGAAAACGGTCACAAGGCCAATTTGGATAAAAATGAATAAATTATATCAAATTGGAATTAATAGCGAGAATTCACTATTTTTCACAACATTAAATAATTGTATTAAATTATAAATAAAAATGACGGCAAATTGTAAATTCTATCTATATTGATCACTTTATCAACCAATTTAGCAGACTTATGAATATTTCTTAAATTCTATCTAACAGGCATTCTCCAGGTCTGCCCTCATTTTTATTAGAACTGCAGACCATTTTACAAATAGAACTTTTTAATTTTAATTAATTCCCCTCTCCTGGGAGGTAATTTTCCAGTAATTCTGCTTCTTCCATATCACTCAATGACTTCATCCTTACATTTCCAAAACATGATGATAATATTTTGCGTGTCATATGACATTCGGATGATATATAATATAAATCTGATTAATCTCTGCCCGAGACACGAATCCGCGACAATTTGGCGAATCCCAATGGGCCGAAAGTAACACACGTAACTCCGATTTCGCAGGTTCGCGGACACGTGTTGCCCCTGGCGCTGCAAATGTATGGCTGCCGAGTGATACAAAAGGCACTGGAGTCCATCGGACCCGAGCAGCAGCAGGAAATCGTGCGCGAGCTCGACGGACACGTTCTCAAGTGTGTTAAGGACCAGAACGGCAATCACGTGGTGCAGAAATGCATCGAATGCGTCGAGCCTCGAGCTTTGCAGTTTGTGATCAGCGCGTTCGCCGGACAGGTGTATTCATTGAGCACTCACCCATACGGCTGCCGAGTGATTCAGCGCATTTTGGAGCACTGCTTGCAGGAGCAGACCAAAGGCATTCTGCAAGAGTTACACGCTGCTACGGATCAACTTATCCAAGATCAATACGGGAATTATGTCATTCAACATGTCCTCGGTAATTCAGAGTTCCGTGCTGTGACATTGTTGCCTCGAAGGCGTATTGTCGCATAGACCTATGTTAGCATATTTAAATCAGCCGCGAGTTTTTGTTCGCAAAAACAGCGCCGTTTGTCGCCGAGAGAAATTACAAGCGAGATTGAAGGTCGTCGCAAAAAATGAGTTTTAGTTAGTGGCTAGGGTAGTATGTAGATTGCATGTCGGCGGTATCGATTTTAACTTGGAATTTCACTTGATGTAGAACACGGAAAGCCAGAAGACAAGTCGCAACTGATCAACAGCGTCAAAGGCAAGGTCCTCGCTCTCTCGCAGCACAAGTTCGCCAGCAACGTCGTGGAAAAGTGCGTCACGCACGCCACCAGAACAGAACGGGTTGTTTTGATCGAGGAAGTCTGCAGCTTCAACGACAAGTGAGTGGCAATATTTCCGTCCCAATATTTATGTTTGCATAACAGCGGCGGTTTATTTTTGCAAGACCGACGCAAGTTTCAGTCAAAATACTCGTTACTTGGGGGAGCGTTTTGACACGCTTGATCAACAGTAAAGGGTAGATTAAGGGCGGGAAATGATAACATTGATTTGGGATATGGGTAGGTAGATAGGATGGATGTATAGGAAGTTAGGTTTATTATATTTAATGTTTAAGTGCCTAGCACTTCCATGTTTTCATCTATTGAAGTGTATTCGTTGTTTTTCTTTCCACGTTCGTTCGGTGGGGTTTAGTTATGTGGGGTTGTTTATCTACACTTCAAATAATAAGGGGAAATTGCTTTGTGACAGAGACAGTAACATCGGAACAAATGTGACAATAAAATTGATGGAGCCTTCTACCGTTCACAAATTGAGAAGATTGTTTAATGAAATTCGGTCCAAAATTGCATTTATGAAACAAATTATGAATATTTTGTAACTTTGAGATGTGTCGTTTCATGTAGTCTTGATGGATTTGTGGAAAAATAACACATCTTACTCGTAATCTTCAAACAGCCACAACTTGTCCAATTTTCAACCAATTTTGTTCTAGTTTTTGGTCTGACTTTACAAATTCAGCGTCGAAAAAATAGTTTGACAGATTTTTAAATAAATTTATTACAACAAAAATTGTAAATCAGAATGTAAAAATGGATAAACACCATTTTACGTTAATTTTCTTTTCGCGTTTCCTTTCCACGTTTGGTTATTTTTTTTTTTTTTTTTGGTTTTTTTTGTTTGTTTTTTTTTCACACAAACATGACCACAACCTAGAGAAAAATCAGTTGAAAATTGGCAGGTTTAATATTGTGTCTGTTTAAAAATATCCCAAATTTCATTAGTTGTTATCAAATAAATATTTAATTATTATTTTTATTTATCAACTATAGTCGTAGTTATAATCCGATACCAGCTTTTTATGAACTGAGTAAACAAAACTTGTAAACAACATTTCAAGAAAATCCAGACTGAAAAGAAAATAGTCCAGCAATAGTCTGGCAAACGATCCTGAGACTATTGTCAGACTAAAAAGAGTCTGACTGGAATCTTCAATAGTCTAATACTATTGTCTGTATACTAAAGTCCACAATTTTTCATGAATTTTTCTGAATTTTCGTATGTAAGTTCATAATCATATCAGTTTTCTTATATAAGTTCTTTCATACTTCAGATAGATTCTCGAAGTCCGGATTTTTATTTGTTGTTAATTATTTTATGGGTTATATAATGCTGGAAAATTCGGATGGCTAATTTGTGACAGGGTTTTATCCGATTTTGATTTTTGACCTCGTACACTAAAATTTTTCTATAATTTCGTCATTCTCTATAATTTCGTTATACAATTTTTCCATTTCTTGATTCATTTAAAAGTTACGATAGTTTGCATTAAAAAAAGTCAAATAAAGGGTTGTTTGCTATATTTCTCACATTCAAATTGTTATAACTTTTAAAAAAAGTAAAAAAATATGAAATAGTCTGGCAGAATGGTAAAGTATTGTGTGCTGATCAATTTGAGATGTCGAAAGTTAAAACTGGTTCAAAACATTTTACATTTTACATATTCAAAGCTGAAAAAATTTGAAAAACAAAGTTTCGAGATACATTTTAAACATTTAATGCAGTTTTCGGAGAATTTACACTTTAACATATTAACTACAAAACATTGGAAAGTTGCATTTTTACAAAGTTTCGATGCCTGGACCATATGTAGGACCTCCCTTTTCGTCTTTTTTCAAATAAAATCGTCAATTCAAATAAAATCTTCAAAAAAATTTATTTGAATTGAAATTTTATTTGAACATTTTGGCGCGGAAGGTCCCTTAACTTGAACTTTATGTAATAAATCTACACAGAGAATACATCCTACACAGAGAAAAATGTTGGTTTTGTTTTGGTTGAGACAACCAAATTTTGGTTGCCACAACAAAATTTTTGTTGTCAACCAAAGCAACCAAACATTTTTCTCCGTGTACTGAAGACAACCAATCCCCCGAACATCTCCTCATCCTTCACTTTTTCCGCAGTGCCTTGAACGTTATGATGAAGGACCAGTACGCCAACTACGTCGTTCAGAAGATGATCGACGTCGCCGAGCCGGCGCAGCGCAAGATCCTCATGCACAAGATCCGCCCGCACCTGGGCAGCCTCCGCAAGTACACCTACGGCAAGCACATCATCGTCAAGCTCGAGAAGTTCTTCATGAAATCCAACTCCGCCATCGGGGTCTCCGGCTCGACCAACACGTCGTCCGGCGCGAGCGACCTCGGTCCCATCGGGCCGCCCGCGTCCGCCGCCGGCACCGTCGCGACTCCGACCCAGCAGTCCACGCAGGTGTTGTAAACCTACAACAAACCGAAGACACCGGCGACACCTCGTTAACCCCACACCTACTAACGAAAAATCTCGCATGCTATAAATTGAGCAGGTAGAAACCAAGCGAAACTCACGCCGACCGGCGAACCAGCGCAAAAAGGTACGGAACTTGGAGCCAGAGGGAACGCGATTCGCGGGAAAATACGAGAACGGTGCAACACCGCGACCGGGTCAGTCCATTCGAACGACCGTTTTTATAGGCACGAGGTCTCGGCCCGAGTTTCTATGTGTATATATGTCTTCGCGTTTTTCGAGCTATCATTTTGTCCAGCCGTTTTTACGAAGCCCCGGAGACTTCCTGGTCGCGGCGTCGCTCGGTCGGCGTGAGGCCGTCAGATCCATAGGGTACGGTCAATTCAACAATTATGTTCGACGTCCGACCGATTCGGATGTTCGAAGAAGAAGCTACGGAGAGAGAGTTTGGGTAGCGGCGCGCGAAACACCGGCGGCCGACTAGGGCGCTCCCTGGTGGGGGGCGCGAGCGGATTAAACGCGTCGCAACGCGTTGTCAAGGCTGTCGACGACAGCCGGAGCGCCAATTGCTAAACCGGGCGCTCGAACAACATTGGTTTAGTGGAGGACAAAGTTCAGCCACAGACGGCCAGACTTTTAGTAGCGAAACTCGTAGAGGTTTTTCGTTTTTGTTTTTGCGACCCCCTTATGTTTATTTTATTATCGCTGTTGGACCGTTCGTTACGAACACTCGCGGACGACACGACGCGTTTTTTTCCCCTCCCATTTCACTCTCTCTCTCTCTATTTCTCTGTCTTTTGTTTTAGACAACCTCCAACCAGACACCCTTTTCTTTTTTTTTGTCTATTATAAAACGCAAGTTCTTGATTTTAAACGTAATCGCCACGTGTTTTTAAAAATGCGTGTACATAAATCGGAACGACCCAAGCTTGTGTACACTGTAACTGTAGTATATATATATGTGAAGCTGAAGGAGAAACGCAAACGGCCGCGTGGTGCGCTTTATAATATCATTGTGTATATCGGGTACACTCGATATCTCGAAGTGGGCAGGATTTTTTAAATACTTTGTACTGGTTATGAAAAAAACTTGTTCATTTGTTCGTCGCACCTTCGAGGGAGAATCGTTTGCCGTTTAGAGAAATGCCCCTCCCGATCCCCTACCATCCCCTTTACAACAAAACACAACTAATAAGAATTTTGTAAATTGTGATATAAATAATGAAATGTGTATAGGTATGACACGCCCCAACCCTCCCCGCCCCCACCTCTTCCATTCCCCGCCCGCTTTATCCAGAAAACGGTTTTCAAATATTCCTTCCTACCCCGCCTTTTTTAAATAGACTTTGTGAATATCATGTATTATAATAATTATTAATTAATTAAATTTATATGAGTTACGTTCCGACGCGGTGCATAATACCATTTTTCATTCCCGGAACACGCCAAAATATTTCAGACGAAAAAAACTATGTAAAGTTGTTTAAAAGTGCAAAAAGTGGACACTGTTGTTTATATAGCGAAAAAAACAATCTCTTAAACTTCGATCCATCCTCGAACCCGTCGCTCGTGACACGTTTCAAAGTGGTTAAGAAAAATCCTAATTGTATAATTGTATAAATGATAATTTCCTCTAGCTCTATCTCTCGACATTTCCCTCTCTTTCTACCTATCTTTTCTTTTTAGGCGCGTAAATCGATTCAAATTACTGAAACACGAAACCATTTTGATTGCTTTCCTCAAAACACATACCACAAACGAGTAAGTGTATCGATCACACGAGATTGTTCACGCACCTCGTGTAAATTGAACACACTCTTGACGATAGACTAAGTCGAGTGCAAAGAGGGCACGAAGACTGTTTCGAACCGCTATTACATTTTGTTCGTCAAGAAAAACGGAATCTTGACTTTGATACCCACCCCCCCTCCCCAATTCATGAGTCTAATTTGAACCGTCACGATCCGGAGCGTCAAGTTGCAATCCCCGTGTACAATGTATAATATTTTGTTAATTGTAGATTGTTAAATAAACAAACGGATAAATAAATACGTCGAATAACTCGCAAGTCCGTCGCGGTTTTGTACAAATTGACAAACAGAAGAAAGATATGACGAAGAGGAAACGTAGCAGCTTTCTTTGTAAAATATTGTAAATAACGATTTATTAAATGAAATTGACGAGTTTCTTGAGACCTTCGCTCTTTCTCACTCTTTCTTCGCACGCGAATTACTTATCTGTAAACTAACGACACTCGCACGGACATAAGTTAAATCGTGGGCAGTACTTAGACGCCTCGCCACTGGCGGCAGTTTTTCTCATTTTTTCCCTTTTTTTCGACTCCCCCTCGAGATTTCTGAAACATTCGTTGTCGTATTTTATTTTTAATTTTTTTTATTTAACAAACGTGCCCTCTCTTAGAGCAACCCTTCAAAGGAAAGCAACAAACACACTCTAACGTCACCAGATAGACACATTCCAACACTGAGGTTTCCGTTGTCAGGATCTTTCGCAACGCAATCGATTATGTTAGAATACCGACGTGAATGTACCGATAATGATAATGTTTAAGCAATGACGATAGTTCCTTCACGTGTAAATCGCGCATCTTTTTGTAAACTTCTAAAGTTTTGTAATAGCTCTCACCAATGCCCACATCTATCACACAATATCACACACACACACACACACACACACACACACACACATATGCGCGCACACACACATACAAACACACAAACACGTGCACACTTTCGTCGCATCGTCATTCATCGTGTCAAATTCGCAGCAGAATCAGGACCCTTCTTCTCTCATTTACCCCTTCGTCCCCTTTCGTTTGTTTCCTTCTTGATCCATGCGCTAATCGAAATGCTTCGCGACACGTATACAACGCACGTCATACGTATACATTTACGACACACGTATTTATCAGTCGAAGGAAAGTGATTCGGAGTCGATTCAAGAAATCTCTATACTACGCCCCAACTGTCGCAAGACGTGTGGAATTAGCAGTTTTCACCTCCATTATATTATCCACCATTACCGACTTTATTGTAATCGTTACCCCTTATTATACCCTTATTTTATCGCTAGTTGGTCATTATAACACCCCACTACCGTTATTATTACCATATTACCGCAATTACAATTATGCGTTTAACATCTTACGACTGTCTCTCTCGCTCTTTCTCTTTTCACCCCACCCATACCCCGACCTCTAACCCCCGAAGCCCAGATCCTTCCCCTACTGTCCTCTCGCGATTTTACATTACATACTAATTAATATTTACTAAGCGTATTATGTATACATATGCGTACAGATACGAGGAACCATTCACTCACACGCATACACATTGTCATCCCACCCCCTTCACCCACGCACGCGAATGGAACGCTGAAAAGTTACGACAAGTAATTCGTCATTATCGCAAACAGATTCGTCTTTGAGGGCGACGGTTAGATATGCGACGGCAATTCAGCGGTAATGCGAGCTTGTCTAGCTGTTTAGTGAGGAAAACGAGACACGTCCGAGTGTAGATTCCCTGACGGGTTTGCTACATTCCATTAACAATGCTGAAGGCATTGGTACGATTGTGTCCATATCGCACAAAACACCCTTATCGAGGTTCAAACGAATATGTTATTATCATCATTAGGTTCATAATCTCCGACCATAAAACGTTTCACAAACGTTTATCAAACGTTTAATATCGTGCAAAAACGTTTTAAGTTTAAAAAATTCAAAGAAGATCTTAATTTGCTGTGGTCGAAAATGGAGATTATGGTCGATAAAAAAGGGTATTTCTGGGAAATGGACTCTGTCGCATCTAATACTTTAGGATTGTTAACGAAGTGTAACAGGCTCCTGACGATCGGGACGGTCGTCGGACGAGACTCGATACGTCGTCAATCCCGAATGCTTGAAAAAGCCTTCGAGAGGTTGTATATGTGTATGTATGTATATCCATGCGCATATTCGTTTGAATAAATGTACATGACTATGTTACCCTATTTATATAGTACATACATCGGTAGAGGCGACTCGCCTCGACCGCAGACCCCGTCCCTTTGCGTCGCAGGGAGCAAAA
Source organism: Ceratoteleas bidentatus (assembly GCA_022817645.1). Taxonomy (NCBI): domain Eukaryota; kingdom Metazoa; phylum Arthropoda; class Insecta; order Hymenoptera; family Scelionidae; genus Ceratoteleas; species Ceratoteleas bidentatus. The sequence goes on from JABFPB010002178.1 coordinate 15,371, forward strand.
CCGAATTCCTTGCAAAAACCCGACAGAAAAATTCACGATCGACTTTTGATTATAAATAGTGTACATTTTTTATATAGAAATCGAAAGGAAACAAGGAAAGAACGAGAACGGCGTTGTACAAAAACGGTAGAACGCGACCGAAGACAAGAAGCGAATGCAAAAACAGGCCAAAAGCGACAAAAGTTGTCAGAAGCGCGAGCTACCTCCGCCAAGCTCGGTATTTGAACAAAAGTTTTCGTGTGTATTCCGTTATTTAGCGAGCAACCGATTCGGCAGACAACGTCGAAGAGTCGTCGGGAAATCGCCGCGTTTCACGCGACACTTTGCGTCCCTGCGTTTTTGGTGGGCCAACATTTGGCGGCCGTTCACCCACGTGATGAACCGAAGAAAGTAACAGTTTCGCGGCGGGCAGCCGCGCGCCCAATCCCGGCCGGCACGCGCGGCACGACAATTGTGCAAATTCCGCAAGACTAACTCATCACTCATCGGGACGAGATCCGCAAAGTCGCGCCCCTTCTGTACATTGTACACACTGAACTGTATATTTTTGTTCACCGATTAGCCGGCTTGCATTCAGCAAATGGTTGTACATGTGGGTTCATTGTAATCCGGGCTCGGTCGGGTTTGCGCGCGGGGCCGGGCGCTAAGGTGTCGCGTTGCGTCGCGCAACCGGAGCCACCCCCGTTTGATTTCGCTTGTAGGAGCGTTGCGCGGCGCGGCTTGCGTGAACACATTAAGTAATCCTATAAATATTGGTTATATATACATATATATATATATATACATAATTATTATAAATATTACTAAAAATAGTATATATATGTATATATATATTATACATATATATATAAATATATAAATATCTTTCTTCTCTCTCTCTGTATATGTATACCTTAGACCTATTGATATGATATAATATATGTAATAAGTACTATTTAAATATTGTAACAATTGTATATGATTTTACTACTACACGCTAATTGTATTATATATATGAAAGATCTGCGAATTCCCACTTGTAGAACATATATATACACACAGACATTCAACAAGAGGATACGTGCATTACACAGCCAATTCGGATCAGGCGTTACGACTACGGCGAACGACACTACAGCAGCTACACTGACAAACACTTACACGGTATCCACATCCACAGCCACACAAACGTACACTTACACCTACCGGTTTCAACTGCCATGGCGCTAGTGTAAACGGATGTTGATATACAAAATATACATGCAAACATACCCGTGTGTATATAAAGGAAATTGACGGTTTGCCCCCGGGATCCTTTCTAGCGCATTCTTTCTGGTTGCCCAGTTGATTATGTGCCTATCGATCTCCCCTATCGCGGCGGTACTGCTGAGCTAAAGAAATGTCGGGGTTCGCAATGAGCAAGGCAACCGCTCGGAGTGCGACCAGCCCTTTGTACTCAACATTACCTTCATCGTTGTTAAATTATATATGTCGAAGTTTGTAACTCCGGGTTGTAAATAGCTATTTATAATGGCAGTCATTCCGGGACTCATAAAATCCTTGTAACTTGAACTAACGCGATTGACAAAGTACGACGTTCATAGTGCTGACAGAAACATTTAAAATTAAAGTCTTTTGATCCTCCAGAGACAACCTCTCATTAGTCTCCTCTGACCACACGAATCTCGTAATCTGATAGCAGTTTCAAACAAATTAATTTGTTTAGAAACAACGGTACAGTTTAGTTTTCACAATTTCGACGTTGATGCAAATTCTAAATTGATGCAAAAACTAAAAATCATCATTACTAAATACTTAAAACTACAGCTTGCTGTGATCAGAGGAATCTTTTTCACACAGTTTCCCCCTGGTCTTCCTTCCCTCATTGCTGCCTCACGACACCTCTCCTGAACTCGAGAAAGCTCCAGTACCCACCCGTGTGTATATGTATAGTAACTAACCAACGCAACCGGCGGGCAACCTCGCGAACAGATATCGACATTTTATTACCGAAAATCAGCGAACATCTTCGGGAATGGTGCGCCCTGATATTAAGACTGATGTACAGTAGCGCGCTATTCTCCCCCTCCTGTCCCTTCCTTATAAGTCACGCCCCTCGGACAACACACCCGACACACACACACACACACACAAAAGACCCCTACTCAGCCACACATACACGACACACGACTCAACATACGGGAGTCGCTCGGAAATATGTGTATGTATATAGTCTACCGCGCGAACGTCCGACGGCGCTCCGCAGGAACATCGCGCGACTCCTCTGTACAAAGTTGGGCCTTCCGGCCGAACTCCCTTTGGCGCTTTGTGCGACTCAGCGGGGACAGAGTCGCGCTCGCCGGACGTTCACTTTGTACGACGGATACGTATATGTATTTGTAGGATCAAATGTATTGCACGTCGGAGAACCGCGCGGCTCGGGCGACCCGGTCTGGGAGACGCGAGCCGCGCGGACCAGCGTTTGTGGCTGTATCTATCTGTATGTAAACTCGTGCGTTGCCGGCTCGTGCCGATCCTGCAGATTCGCTTTCGTTGCCCCTCGACGTTGTTTGGTTTTTCGCTCGCCGTGTCGTCGCCGCTGAAACTGCATCGGAGGAAAGTCCGAACGCTTTCCGCGACGCGATACCCCGTCCCTCGAACTGTATATTTTGCGAGAGCAATCCTCGATTCAAAAAACTTGTAAATTGTATAAAAGAAAGCAACTCAGTCTTTTGTAATTAATCGTACCCGTAACTTTAGGATAATTGCAAGTTGAAATTCTGTCGAGGGCGATTTTCATGTTTGAACCTTCAATTTGCGCTGAGTGACTTTTGTGTTTCGGGTCCATCGATCGAACGCAAATGTTTCCACGATTCGACTGCACGAGTTGGCGATTCAATTAAGTACACCGGGATTACGAAAGACACACAAAAGATGAAAAAACATTGTATTCCATATTAGAGGTAACTAGATAAGTGGGACGAACAAGAAAACTGATAAGTAAAATTATTTACATAACTTGTATATTAGTGTATAGAATGTAGAAACGACAAAATAGTCACAAAACGAGGAGAATCATTTTCGAAAATGTTTTTTATAACGGACAGAACGAAGTGATAAGACACGTCATTGTAAACTTTAAAAGTAAAAAAAGTGAACGAAACATGAAATAATAAACAAAACCTGAAACAAGTAATAAAGTCATAAGACGAGCAAACAAGTTGGAAACAGGAAAACAAGGATAAAGAAGGATCGAATGAATCGAGAGCGGTTTATACGGACACATTCACACAAATGTAGGGCAAAAGAGACAACCGAGCTGTATCATGCTTCGCGTTGCGACTGTTGACAGCGACGGGACGAGTAATCGATTGGAAAAGTGTCGCGCGAGGAGGATTTCGGAGGAGACGCGCTTCGTTACTAGTTTATGATTTGCATTTTTGGAAATGTACTGTGCATTATGGTTTGCTTCTCGTTTTGATTGCTTCGCATTTTGTTTATATCGATATTTTTTAATTGGAGTTTCTCTTTTTTCAATTTTGTATTTGTTTCCGAGAGACATTGAGTATTATGAATGTATAATATTGCGATTTTACATAGAATAAATAAAAACAATGTGTATCAATATACCAGGATATTTGATTAATTTTTTTCCGCTATTCACCCTACGGAATAAGGCTCTGCTCCGTTGTACCGGAGCTCGCAACTTAAATACCAGACCGATTAAATTAAAAAGAAATAAAAAACAAGAACGAAAGATCAACAAACTAACTCAGTGTCTCGAGACGAAATTCGTCGAAATGAAAGGGCATCTCTTCCGATCTCGACTTGTTTGTAACTGTTTGTCCCATCTAGAATGCAGCGCTACTCTTTCAAAATGTGGCGCCCGAGTCAGTCTCGTCGATGATTCATATCGCCTTAAAACAGAAGTAACGAGAAACGATTGCCACATCGTCTTTGGCGTTTCTCTTCGTTCTATTCTTATTCAATTGTGTTCTATTACATTCTATTTTGAATTTCAATTTAATTTGTTTCCTTTTATTTCTTCTCTGTGCCCTTTTTATTCATTTTTCTTTTTCTTTTTTTTCACTTTTTTCATTTTTGGTGTTTCACTCGCGGGTTCCTCATGACCCCGAATCGATTCCTGAACTTTTCGTTGTCTTGATTTGTTCTTTTCTTCTTATCGATAATTGCATTAACGTGCTATTGTGTAATGTGTAATTGCATTTGTTGATTATTGTGCTTGAAAGCGTCTAGAGTTTACGAATCCCATCGTGTTTATACCTAGAATTGTCTCAATCGAGTAGAAGCTCTTTTAAACCGAGCCGTTCGAAGGCGAGTCATCCACTAGAATATTGTCAAATTTACAAGTAACGGAGAAAAGGCACTGAAGATGAAAACAATTGCAAACGAGATTGATGGTTTTGCGTTGCTGATGATTTGATTAGGTTGACTCGTTGAATTCACACTACCACTAAAAAAGAAGAGTAAAGGAAACACGTGTACATTTGCGTAAAATAAATAAATGCCGAAGCCAGGGGGTAATAAGTCCGGTTTCTGTTAGTGAAGACTTGAGTTTTATTATGCAGCAAAATAAGTATTTAGTAAACGTAAAACGATAGAAATCATTGAGACAAGAGTCAAAAGTTTGCGAAAGTTTGTGTACCTAGAAACAATTAGTTTAGGAGGAAACAAGACAATTATTGTTCGTGGTTTGTTTAACAGCTCTGGTTCACTGTTCAGTTCAATGAAATTGCGTGACAACATTGATTGGGTACCAAAATTGGATCGTTTTAAGTTTACTACATGGTACTTTGTATCGGACAAAAAAGGTCTTATTCTACTCCTCATTATTACGTAATATTAAAGTTAAAAAATGAATTATGTACAATATTGCAATTAATCTTCATAGATTTGTATGAATTTTCTATGTCCGTAATTTTCATGTATTTAAATAAAAATATTTTTACTGTATCATAATAGAATCATACAGTGTTAATAAATATAAAATTCAATGTTCAATACTTATATGACATTTATTCCTATCTGATACTGACTTTTGAATTACATTTATCTTGTTTTATTCGTTTTTAGATTATTTTAGTTCGAAATTATAAAATGGATTATCAAGTTTACTTTTTTATGTCTAATTTGTACTGTATCGTGATAGAATCATACAATGTTAATAAATATAAATTTGAATGTTCTATGCATATATGATATTTATTCTTATCTGCCATTTACTTTTGAGTTACAGTTATCTTCTTTTATTCGATTTTAGTTTATTTTAATTCGAAATTATAAAATTGATTATCACGTTGACTTTGACCAGAAGATAGAAAAATTCAATATTCAATATTCAAATTTAAGTTAATGTTAAAACCATTTTTCATTTCATTATATCATAAATTATTACAGTAGAATCTCGCACAGGTATCGACCGCATAAGTAGCGGCATTCCTACTCGCATAAGGCTCCGACAGTTCCCCTCCGAGTTCCCCCACTCTTTAGAGTTGAGTGCTTGTGTTGGTTTACATTTATTCAAACTTGCCGCATCAATTATTTATAATTTTCTTGTTCTTATTATTTGTTTATAAATTACTGAGATGTGTAATTATTTATTTAAATATTAATTACATAATAACGTCATATAAATTAAATAAAAAGTGTGTAGATATATATTTGCAGTTTGAAAATTATTTGATTAATAAAATAAAAAAACTTGCTAAATGCCTACAAGAAAACTATTACCACCCAGTGAACCAGGTAGTCCCAGAATTGGCCAATATTTACCCAAAGGAGTTTATTTGTTCAATTATTGGTTGTTTCTTGCCC
>JABFPB010002179.1:0-21175 GCA_022817645.1 Ceratoteleas bidentatus
TAAAACTCTGGTCACTAGAAATATTACAATTTTTTGGCTTTGTTATTTTTCCATTTATTTTTCCAGTAAATGGAAAAAAAAATAACAAAGAATATAAATTTATTATGTCAGGGCAGTCATTAATGAAGATTCAAATGACTGGCTTAAATGTCCCATTGATTGATTTATAATCAGTATTTATCTTATACATTGATAAATGCGACATAAAGAAGTATGATCTAAACTGTGATCTAATGTTTACAAAAATCTCTTCATTACTGGAAAACATTGTCACAGAAGCACCTCTTTGAATTGACCATTTCTTTTTCTTTTTTTTTTTTTTTTTTTTTTTGTAAATTGCAATAAATTTCTCAATCAAAATATTTCTCAATCAAAATATATCTCTGTTATATAGAATAAATATACACTGATTAAACAAAACAAATTATAAAGTCCCCGATGATTACAGAACAAATTATTTCACAGTTACATTACACGCAGCATAATTTAAATATACGACAACACAAGCTTCACCGAATTTCTCTTTATCTGTACTGTACACATTAGACTTAGTCTTCATATGATACAAATTAATCTCAATCTTCAAAACTATAAGTTCAGTCTCTTTGACTCTTCGGCAATCTCTTTGCGCAATAATTCCATCTCATCTTCACTGCTGTCGCTCTCAACAGCTAGGCGTTTCCTACTCTTCTTCTGCGACGTGCCATTTGTTTCTTTTTTACGTTTCTTCTTCTTCTTCTTCTCCTCCAGTATCCTTTCTAAGCTTTCCAAATAAGACATCTCATTCGCTCCCTCGGATTCCACATCTTCCTCCTCTTCCTCGTCATATCCCTCTTCATCCTCAATGTCATCCACACAAAAGGAGTCCTGCAAAAATTCCAAAATGGTAATTCCAAACGTGTTTGATAAAAATATATGTTATAACATATTTTAATATGATAAAACCAGAAATAAAAGAAATTCCTAATGCAACAATGTCTGCATAAAGTAAAACTAACTAAATCCCTCAGTTAATTTCATACCAGAAACTTACATTAACATACTCATCAATTCCCTGAGTGAATTGTTGCGAGTACACCATACTCTTCGGCAGATACTTTTTCTCTCTGATTATGAAGTTTCCATTCCTCGGACTCTTCGTCGACTTCAAGTACACTTCGTGCATGTGGGACTCGTCCAAGTACTGGCTGTGACTGACGAAATTATCATCCTCATTCTCATTTTCAGACCCGGTAGAACCGTCCGAAGTATCGACGTCCATCGAAACCTCAGCTTCGTCATCGATAAACCCTCTCGCCTTCTTTGGGCTGTTGACTTTCTTCTTCCTCCGTTCGTATCTCTTTTTCGCGAGATAATCATCCCTGCAAGGCATACCGTAGAAGCTATCGTCCCGATTGACCTTCTGGTTGACCTTAGTTGGGACACTGTCCTCGCTTTTGGGCATCAGCGATTTATTTCGAAAAGACGGAGTTTTGGGCCTGATGAAGACATCGTCCTCGAAATCCGGGTCACCGGTGAATCGGTTTTCTTTGTCACTGCAACCACTCGTCGAAGGGACCGCGAATGGTGCGTTCGACTTCGCGGACTTAGGCTGGAAGAAGCTGGTCAGTCGCTTTTGGACCTTCACCGGTGACGCTTTTGGAACTTGGAATACAGGATCCTTTTTGGAAAACGAAGTATTGGGGTTGAAGTACTGGGAAACTTTCGGCGTCGGAGTAGTTTCAATGATCTGACAGAAGGACACGTTGAAATTCGACGTCTTCGCAGTCTTATTCTGACTGCTGCTGAGACCGGAATCCGGATTGCGTTTCGTCTGAATGCTGCCGAGGGAGAGCTTTGCCTTCTTCGCCGGTTGACTTTTCGGCGCTGTGTCGTCGAACGTCGCTTCGAACAGTGCGTTGTCGAAACCGTCATCTTCAAACTCTATTCGTCGTTTTTTGGTTGATAACGACGGTTTGGCAACGGGCTTCTGAGAAGCGACTTCCGGTTTGCTCTTGTTGCCTCGCAAAGATAAACTCAACTGGGCAGCCTTCTGAGTCAGCGAAAGCCCAGGCTTCGCTGGTTCTTTTGCAGGTGAATTCGAGGTTGCTAGCGGAATTCGGGGTGTGCGTTGGGTGACTTGGGTGTCGGGCACACTGGAGATGTGGAAGGATTCGTTCACTTCGTCGTCCGAAGGTTCGTCGTCGATGAACATATCGTCATCCGAATCGGGGATGAGTTCTATTCGGGGCCTATTTTGACTTTGAGGTACTGCAGGATTACTCTGGGATTTGGGGGTGAATTTGGAAGAAAACGAACTCGACTGGTTGGGATTATTATTTTGTCGGGATGTACTCTGGGATTTGGGGGTGAATTTCGAAGGAATTGAATCCGCCGATTGGCTGGGGTTATTTTGTTGGGCTGAAGTGGTGTGGAAAACGAATGTGTTTTTTGGAGGACCAGAAACAGGAGGTTTTGGAGGTGGCAGAGCAGAACCCAGCTGCCCCAGCGACATCTTGCGGATTTCCAGCAAAGCTTGGGAAACTTCGTCAGAATTCGTGCTGTTGTTTTCTCCCACCGATTCCCGCTTCAACTCTTCGCAGGTTTCCTGATTTTTGGCAGATTTATCTGCTACTTCTTTCTCCTCTTCTTCCTCGGAAGATGTTCCGAGAACGTCTTGGAATAGTTCGCAATCGGACGAAGTTTCCAGGAGGTCTTCGAAGAGTTTTCCCTCTGCACTTGTGGTGTTGAGATCGAGCTCGTTGGTCTCTTCGTCTTCCGAAGATACCAGAATATCGTCGAAGATGCTAACTTGGTTCGTCGGGGGATTGAAGCCTTCATCTGGGAAGTTTACTGGTTCTGTTTTCACCCTTACAGCGGTGTCAGAGTTGGTGTCAAGTTCTAAAATGTTGTCTGGAATTTGGTCGAATATATCATCTGCTGGAAACCTGGAAGACTCTGGTTCCGTTTTCACAATAACAGCGCTGTCAGATTTGGTGTTAAGTTCCAGAATGTCATCTGGAATTTGGTCGAATATATCGTCCGCTGGAAACCTGGAATGTAAAAGAGTTTTAATTGGAATAACGACGACGTTTCTCAGTTGAAATGCCTCTGATAGACTGTCATGATTTACCTATCGTCGTCTGCGAATTGGTGAACACTTTCATTGTGACTGTGATTGGTTTTTGGAGTATGTGGAATGATGAAATTGGTGTTATCTCCGTTGTATTTCGAATTCGGAGTCTGCACAATGACCGAGTGACTGTAGTCATCGTCTTCGTAGACATAAGTCAGATCTTCGTACTGCTCTTCATCGTCGCTCTGCACAACGTCCCATAACATAGAAACCTCTTCCTTTTTCCACGAAGCCATGTTCTTCAGACTGTCTGTGCTGGGTGCACGATACGAGGAAAGAAAATCGTCCTCGATAAGCGGGCGTTTTGGGATGTACTTGAGAATGTCTGCTTCTCTTTCTGTTGACGCCGTTTGGCTGCTCATCATTGTCCACAATGTAAGGAACTCGAGTCCCATTTCATCGTCCACCAACAATTTAACGTCAGAACTTTTTATTGGCCTGCCATCGATGCTCTGAATGTTAGAAGTTCTCGAAACTGCACTGCTTTTCATAAGAAATTTCTGCATCGGAAACTGATTCATCGCTGACAAATCCGCATCCATTGTATCTAAAAAGACTGATAATTAGTCTTGGAAATACATTGAATTGACGAATTAAGTAAACGGGTATTCTCTGCAATCGCGAACCTGTAGACATCGCTGACTTTTCCTTCTGTTTGTTTTGTCGCGAAACTGGTTTCTTTCGCTCAGCGACTTTCCTTTTCTTCGCTTCTATCGGTGTTTTTGGCTGAGTCTCGAAACTGCATTCAAAACAGGTTGGGTTGAACTGTCTTGGGACCATTCGAGGATTGTCTTGGTACATAGATGATACGATATTACTTGATTCCAAAACTTTGCTGTTGAAGACGTCTTTTTTTTCTAACGTGGCTTTTAGATCCTGTAGGAATCAATGGTTTTCGGTTATAGCAGTTTTGGAAATTGACTGAATTTGGGAAGATAAAATCTTACTTTGTATTCTTTTCCGTCGGTAGAAAGGATACAGATGCGACCAGTTCGTTTTCTACCAGTTCTTCCCATTCTCTGAACCAATCTGGAGGTATTCTTTTGGCATGCATCGAAACAGACTATCAAATCCACTTCTCCGACATCCAAACCTTCTTCCCCTAATTTGGACGAGTAACGAATAAAATTACATATATACAGTTGTGGCTGAACTGATTATATTAACATTTGGTGACGTCAGTCTCAACTTACCAACGGAAGTAGAAATTAGAACATTTACTTTATTGGCCTTGAAGTCTTGCAAAGCTTGAAGCTGGTGTCTCTGCTTCTGATCTGATTGGCCAACAAACATTTGGGGACGAATTAATGGTCTGCATTGCAAAAGCAATACGTAGACTTCTCTCACACTGTCCTTGAACTATAAAAATGTAAGATAAATTCTACAAAAGTTCTACAGAACGTTATTTGGTTCATCTAGTTCATGATTTTGAGTATTACGTTTGAAATTATAATTAAAATCCTTTATTCTAAGTGATTAGCTGACCGGAATGCTCAGTGACCAATTATAAACTGACCTCTGATTTCATACTTAAGTCATCTTCATACAGAAATGCTGAGCAATCGTATATCATACTCTGTACTCGACTCAGCTAAATCTTTAACAGTGAAACTAAAAATGTATTTGATGTGCAGCCAATTACCTCAACAAATACGATAGATCTTGTATCTCTGCTCTCCTCACTTGCTTTTTGGAAATGTTTCTCTAAAATATTTTTTAGAGTTTCAAACTTTGAGTGCCCAAAGACGATGTTTTTCGGAACCTAAAACATTGTTTATTTTAGGTATAAAACATTAGTTCGTTGACCATAAATAACAAGATATACATATAGGAGCACTCACTTCAGGAACTACACCGTTTGGCAGTGTGTTAATTTCAGGGAATTCTCCAATGTAATCTTTAATATCTTTGAGCAATTCATGAAGTTGAGTTTCTCGGGCCATCCAATATTTATCAGAATTTTCTATTGGCAGAAAGATCATGATATGCTGAATGTAACAGAGTATGTAAATAATAGGATTGTTATGAATAAAACCAAAGGAAAAATGATTCTTTATTGCAAGAAAAATTATAAATTATCAATATATATTTAATGTATTGTTTACATTTAGTAAACCCTAAATGTAACTAAATACATAAATAACATAAATATAAATATGAAAAAAGTGAAAACTACATACTTTGATAGAAATGATAAAATGCTCTAAGTCCATGTTTTTGCAGAAGTTCATATGCATGAGTCATTGTTAGTAAAATAACTAGTGTTTTCTGAACTATTGGATTTGAATTATTTTGTTGACGGTTCTCTTGACATGACTTTTGTAAGTAGAATATCTGTAACAGAAGGAATAACCCAGTTCAGCAATGCATATTGAATTCATTGCATTAAAGTAATGGTATTGATACACTTACTCTTCCTCTCGATATGTTCGCTGTTGAACCACTAAGGATTTTGTGATTTATTAGGATTCTGACATGAGGATCCATTATATCGATGTAACGATTTCTAAAGGTTAGTTGTTTTTCATTCAATATACAGAGCTGAATTTCAATTTTTCGCTCGTTTACGTAGTCCAATACATCGTTGGATGATTCGTCGCGTAATTCCAAACAGGAAATGTGCAAATTTTGAACAACCTTAAATGTAAAAAAATTGATAACTAATGTTTGATAAAATTATTTTAGAACAAAGAGAATAGATTATTTTATTACCTCGCGAACTTTGTCCAGTGAGTTTCCGGGAGTCGCAGACAGACCCAGAACTCGGAAATATTTATTGTGTTCACTCAGAATCCGGATTGACTAACAACATTTGAATTCAAACACATTTGAATTTCATTGCATTAATAACATACATACTTTGCGAGAAATCAAACACATTTCTATTTATTTAGCTTAATAATTTATTAAGCTAAATAATATTACCTCACAATAAGAATGTTTTCCTAGAGCTTTATGAGCTTCATCTATGACTACGCATTTGACATCTTTAAAAGGCACAATATTATGTTCCAAATCATTGTGGAAAGTTTGAGCAGTCGCAAAGATAATTCTTTTTTTCACCCAATAGTCCACACGAGTTTTCTGTTGAATGCTGCCTGTAAAGATTTCGCAGATAATATAAAATATTGAAATTTCGTCTGAAATTAAGGTAGTACTAGCGGTACAGTCAGGTCCAAAAGTTTATTCCAACTTATTATCTGTTAATTAAATGTATACCCGCAGTTTTTAGATTATTTATAAAAAAACATATCCGATAAATGAATGCCATTATGATAATTATTAACCCTTTAAAACATATTAGATATCAAAAAAGAAAAAAAAACTGAGTGCAGAAACAAAGATATTGAAAGAAATACATAGGAAAGCATTGATTTTCCTATCTCTCCCATGTTAACATAACTCAAATATATATTCCATATAAGACGATCAAAATTACTGAAATTGTTATAATTAATGCTTTGTAACTTGATTAATTGATGTACCAAATTCCAGCTCATTGGTGCATTTTTGCCTTAGTGCTAGAACTATTTTAATACAATCCTTCCATTTAGAATTTGAATACAGACCTGTGAGTTCTACAGTTTGGTCACTTGGAATACCCATTATGTCATGGCAAGCATGTATTTGTTGTGCAACAAGCGGCCTCGTTGGAGCCATGAATACAACTTTTCCTTTTGGATACCATCTCCAATAATTGTACATCACCACTGCTGCGATAAATGTTTTTCCCAAACCTAAAAATATTTAAAGTATGTCTTATTTGTAGGGCCAAGCAAAATATTACTCAAATGATAATGTATTTGGGTGATATTTTTAATATTAATAATTATAAACAAATGAAATCTAAACATTTGCTAAAATGTTTTTTTTATAAAATTAAAAATGTAATTATGTTTTCTTTTTATTTTAATTAAATTTTATTTATATCAGATTGCTTTATTGTGTATTATTAATTAATTACTTTTTACTTGGAAAAATCTCAACTGATAAATTATACATAAATAAAACCAGCTTTACATAATGCAAATGTGTTACTTATTTAGATCAGTGCTAAAACATGGACTTTTCACAAACGAATTTCTCAAGAATTAAACAGTAAACATCATTGAGATTTTGACAAATAAAAATAATCAAATAATCACTTTTACATGCATCTGTTCTTGTATAATATTCATTTAAACTTTGTGTTTTAATATCTATAAAAATACAATTACCACTGAATTATTAAAGTATTATAAGTTAACTTCTTTATTAACATAATGAATTTCATAAACAAATAAAAGCAAGGTTGGAAAAAATATGTTTTTTTCAAAAAATTGAATAGATCAATTTATTCATTTATTAAGAGAATGATTAATTTTAATAAAATGATAACAATTTTATAATACTTCAGATTAATTTTTATAGTATGACCTCTAAATAGTAGTTTTATAGCAATTTCTTTATACAATCTTAATGAAAATAATTTGATCAACTTTTATGTAAGCAAAACTATATGCAAATTATTATTTACCTGTTGGTAAACATACTAATGTGTTGTTAAATAATGCTGTTTCCACAATCTTAAACTGGTACTCTCTCTTTGGATAATTCACCGGGTAATGCCACCGGGCTCCAGATGACAATTCAAACCCATTTGTTTCTTCATCTTTCGAGTAAGGTGACTCATTGAGATTGAAACTACAAGAAGACATAAATCAACATTCTATGAACAATATATCCATCTATTCAAAAACTGTCTCCACTACTTACTGTGACAGATTCTGTTCCATCTCACCAAGGATATTTTACACAAATATAAACACAAATTATTTTCCGCATCAAAACCATTTCTCAATCAAAAAAAGTCATTTTTCGTTGCAAATAAATTAGACTTCACACTGGAACAAATAACACTGAAACAAACAAACTGTCAAAATTAACCTATGAGACACTCAATATTATAGGTTAATAAAATATGCCCAAAAAATTTTTTACAACTTTTAACTACACTTCGCGAACCGTTCTCCAATACCTTTCAAAATTGCAATTTCTCCAATATTACAACTCGCGAATTTCGAAATTTGCTCTCCAAAAAACATCTCATCCCAAAATGTCCAAAAAACAAAATTAAACGTTACCTGGACCATTGACAAAAATACACTCAACCTTCAGAAGATTCAGCCACGCCTCTCTCCGAATCTTACAATCTCTTATTATACCGAAAATAAACATAAAAAACTTGACATGTTCCCACAGGTTTTTCGTCGTACGTTATCGGCTATCTGCATCGCACAATTGGCGCCGTTGCGTCCAGATGGCGCGACAGTCGGCGCGCCGCCAGTCACGTGCTGCCATCTACGTACTCACGGAGCAAGCGACAAATTGATTGGACGATCATCTGAGAGCGACGACGTACACAAGAAGCGCTTTGCGTGTTTTTGTATTCATTAGTTTGTGTCGCGATTAAACGGGATAAAAGTGCGGCGGAACAGGTAACATCGATGAACTAGTGTACATGTATATTGGACGTGGATGATACGTCAGGCGGATATATGTCACTTGTCAACATATTACGTGTCGTGTTTTGATGTTGAACAATGGTTCCGAAGCTCCGCATTTTATCGAACATCATCGAGGTAATTTCTACGATTTCGTTTGACAATTCGCTAATGCAATATGTTAGCCTGTTTTTTTATATAATTTGGTTAAACGCGCGAAAGGCAGGGGACTGGTTTCAGCCACTTTCGATGGGAAATTCGGTCCCCAAATTGAAGAAAAGAATTGTGTTTCGAGTATATGGAATAGTGAATTAGAAATAGGATTTTCAAACTGTGCAATATTGAATTGATTATTTAGAAATGTAGTAAATTTGAATAACAGATACCTTATTGTTCCTGTTTCCTCGTATAACATTCGTATCAAAATGCGAAAATAGAAATTCAAATGATCTTTTTCACCATCATATTTACCATATTCTATATCTTTCATTCCATCAATTCCATTTCGAATTGAAAATAAAAATTTTTTGTTAACACAAAATTTCCATATTTGAAAAAATTTTTCATGTATTATCCCTTCTGATTTTAGCGATTGAGCAAGTTAAATAAACCATTTTCCGGCAATGTTTACGGAGTGGTGTGTAAGGAATCATTGATAGTTTTGACGTTTACATTGAATTTGGAAGATGAAGATCCTATGGACACCGTCGATTTGCAGTCATGTATGCCTGCAGAAGTGGACTTTTGTGGGATACTTTCTGTGGATCAAGAGGAGGCAGATATGACAAAGATGTTCAAAGTAATTTAATCCCAAGTATTGCTAAATACTGAAAAATGAATTGTAGAAGAAATGCTAATGAAGTAATCTCATTTTCAGGACATTGATGTCACAGATAATCCTATCCTACTGAAATA
The DNA here is from genome assembly GCA_022817645.1 of Ceratoteleas bidentatus. Lineage (NCBI taxonomy): Eukaryota > Metazoa > Arthropoda > Insecta > Hymenoptera > Scelionidae > Ceratoteleas > Ceratoteleas bidentatus. The sequence goes on from JABFPB010002179.1 coordinate 9,514, forward strand.
TTCACTAAAGGAACAGAGCATCCAGGCTTACTTTTATATTCATCAAAAGCTGAAGAGTATTAAAGATGTGGAGATCATCAACGAAGCAGACGCTCTGCAAAATTTTTCATACATTAGGGTCCATAGTGATATTACTCTAGTAGCTGAGAGGGAAAATGTTTTGAGTACCTTAGATGAAATGAAGAAGAATGTAAGATGATAAATTTTGAATCTATTTTGTAATAATTTCACTGTTGAAACCAATTGCTATTTAATAATTGTATCGATTTCAAAAAAGTCGCAAATACGATTCCTTACTGATTTTTTATGCAGATTGCTTCTGGAAAAATTGGATTCCATTTCTCCCATTGCAATACTTATGTTTTGGGAGCTGACGAGGATGACGATTCTCCGAAAACAAAGTCTGTGAAGGAGTTCAATTTGGAAAGTGCACAAAACAAAAATTATTTGCATAATAATTCTCAAATAATGGTAAGTTGACAACTGCTGTTGAGAGTTTTATAAATTGGAATAAATCATTTTTATTTTGTACTTAGAATGCTATTACTGCCACTTCACTTTTAAAAATATCGAGGAATAAAGATTCTGAAGGAAAGAAATACGCTCCTGTGATTCGACATATAAAAAGTATGTGTGCCATTTTTAAGGAAGACGTTCTTATGTATCAACTAATGATGTGTACGATTTGTTGCTTTCCAGAATCCAGCGAATACTTAACTTTCGTCTTAAAACTGGATGCCCTTTCTTTTGTGCATCACGATATAAAGGAAAATCGACTATATGAAATTTTAGTGGAATCAGTTTGTAGGAATTTGAGGCAAATTGCCAAATCTCTGGAGTTGCAGCTCAAGGAAGAAAATGCAGAGATCAATCTTCCACAGCTCTATCATTTTAAACCTCTGGAATTAGGTCACCCAATCACGATTGTGTATTCAGCTAATAGTTCACATGAAAAATACTGTACGTCGATAATTATTGCATGAAACATTGAGGTGGTTGACTTTCTTGCCAGCATAAAACTTATGATGAGGAATTCCTCAATTTCAAAATTAATTTTCTAGAAAATAGCTTGGTCAAAGTAAACCAAATTTTAGGAATTTATTTCTTGCTTCGTTTCCAAAAACTGTTTCAATTTTCAGTAAAACAAAACGTTCAAAGTTATCTCATAAAGCAACCTCCTTAAACTGATTAAATAATGTTATATATTATTAAAAAATTATATGTGCTATTTGCAGTAAAACAACGAGAATATATGCACAACGTGTTCAATCTTGATATGCTCAAACCATGTTTTCGGATAGGAAATGTTGTTAAATTTGAAGCCGACCTAAATGCCAACGATCCAATTTTTAATCCACACGAAGCAATTCCTCCAACTAAAGGTAAAAGGGGAATGGTTTACTTCTGTCTTTTTATACAGTGTCATGCTATTTCAAAACATTTTACTATTTTAGAACTTTGAACTTTAACTTGCCAACAAAATGACAGAGGTTGATTTGAATGAATTTGGAAGATGATACAAAATTACTGTAACTCAAATAAAGCATGTTTTAAAACATTAGAATTATTTAATGCCAAAAAACTATTTTGATGAAGTAAGCAATTCAATTTCGAAAATATAACATGTGTTAATTTAACCAATTAATGCCATAAAGCAGTAAATTGAATTAATTTTGTTTTAATTTTATGCAGCAGGGAATGGTGATGTTAGTTTAGTAAGTGGATTGTATGCTTATCATCATTATATGCAAGACAATTTTAATGATGATGGTTGGGGATGTGCATACAGATCATTGCAGACCATTGTATCTTGGTTTAGGTAATTAGCCAAATATTTTTAATTTTATACAAAGTCATGAATATCTTGAAAACAAATTTATTTAAAATCATATTAAATTTACTTACAATTATTGTTTATGGTTAATTTTTGTATAGTTATATGCAAGAAATCAACATTGTTTAACAATTTTTTCAAATATATTTGATTTCATCTCTTAAGATATCTTTAAAATGATTTAAATTGTCGATTAAAAAAATCTTTTGCAATATATCATGATTTAAATCACAGATTTAAATGGCATGTCTCAAATCATGCAAACCCGATGCATTGTAATCAATATTTTCCTATTTCTAAAGTTTACACATTACAGGCTACAAGGATACACTGAAAAACCAGTCCCTACTCATCGTGAGATCCAGAAATGTTTGGTTGACATCGGCGATAAACCATCCGATTTTATTGGTAGTAAAAAATGGATAGGTTCAACCGAAGTTAGTTTTGTACTAGAAAGTATGTTTGGGGTTCAAAGCAGAATACTTGTTGCCGCAACTGGAGCAGAAATGCCAAATTTAGTAGCTGATCTTGCATATCATTTCAACAGTCAAGGGACTCCAGTTATGATTGGTACTTTAACTATTTTATTTTTAAAACAGTTAAATCAGGGTGTCTAATGAAATTAATGAGTTCATTTTTACTGAATTAATTAACGTAGTAAAAATGATTACATAATAAAAAATTAATGTAATCATTTTTACTACATTGATTAATTTTTATACTTTCCAACAAAAATAAATGTAATTAACTCTTCTAATATTTTGAATTTGTTGAATTGCAGGTGGTGGTGTATTAGCTCACACAATTTTAGGAATAAGCTATACAGAAGGAGCAGAACAGGATGCAAAATTCCTTATATTGGATCCTCATTACACAGGATCCGACCATATAAGTACAATCATCAACAAAGGCTGGTGTGGCTGGAAAGGGTGCGAATTTTGGAGAAAGGATGCGTTTTACAACATGTGCCTTCCCCAAAGACCAAAGTTTTTAACTATTTAAGAACACGGCGGTTCACCATGAATTTGTACTGTTTTATGTGAATATTTACAATTGCGTGCATTGCACAGTACTTGTCTCTGAAAGATGTATGTTTTTCATTTTGAATAAAAAAACTTATTTTATTATGTTAATATCTCACAATAAATTTTTATTACAAAAAACAAACAATCCACAGACTAGTGTGTCACATTTTGTCGGCGCTTTTTTGTAACATTTGGGCAAATCGCATTGTAATGAAGAGAGAGGTGTCAATGAAGCGTTCAACGCAATTCGTCAAACAAGTCTCTGTTTTTCCATCCAGTTTGCTCGATGGTTTGTCCACACATTTGTCCCAGCAACTTTCGTTGAATTGGAGAATCTAAAAAAGATTTACAATTTAACAAAAAAAAGACAAGTTACCAAAATAAAGAAAATGAACATTTGTTTTATCAACATTTTTGTTTATTCAAATCTTTGTCTAATTGTTCATTGCTTTCTGCAGAATCAATTTGTAAATTTCTCAGATTATATTCTCACTTTCTGGCGTCAAACTATTTTAAATTCTCTAAGGCATAAATTGTCAAATAAAAGAATTATGAACCAATTGTTTTTATATTTGTCACGGAATATTCCACTTTTGCAGAACCGGCGTATTTTCGTAGTTCTACTCTTTTAGAGGTTAAGTTTAGACGAATGTCGTCTAGTTGCGTCAAAAAATTCTATTTACCTGGGCGGTCAATTGTGCCCTTTGCTTTTCCACCGTCAAAAACTCTTCCAACTCTGACGCCAATTGCACATTGTCGTCTTTTGGGTCTGAGGGAGAACTGCCACTGAACAACGTATCAGACATTGTTAACGAGCGCGTTTGTCTTTGGAATGGAAATGAGAGTACGAGACTGCTTTAAGTCCGCGTTTCGGAAATTTTTAATAGTCAGAAACGACACTAACACGTGCCCCTTAAATTATGTAAATGCGTTCGACCAATCAGATTTGAGCGATTCTCACGTCACCTATTTTCTACTTTTCGAACTACGATCTAAATATTATCACTTTTTTCACAAAATAAAATTCATGTGAAACATAAATCAATGATTTGAAAAAAATAGAAAATTGTTTATTTTTGTCAAACTCTCCAACTTTAAACTCGAAAGTGAAACTTTACGTTGAATGCGATTATTCGATGCAAATTCAAATGTCTAGTTTCTCATTGTACGTTTGTATGTAACACAAATGACGAACAATCATTTGCTAACAATTATCGCATTGTGAGCAGTCGGATAGAAAAGGATAGCGCGATGCGTTTCGGACCCCGAATTCCCAACTGTGTACAAAGAGCGACGTTTTCATGAAAACGTGACTGAATTTCGTTCAAAATACGCGACCAAATGATATTACTCATAGAAACACAGTGATGTTTGGAACATGGATTAATGTTAACCTGTTTATACTGTCATTACGAAAGTATATTTGAAAAAGCGATGCTTTGTAAGTACTTAAGCGACCCAACTTATGGGAACTGTGGGTTCGGGCTTTCACAAGTGCCGCCAGTCATAAAAAGTCGAGCGATTTTACAAACATAACCTTTTTCGAATTCGTTTTCGTTTACACTGCTTTGAACCTTTATTTGTATACACTTTTTTGTCAGACTGCCAGAACCGAGACGTCTTTTTCATGCGGGTACCATTTTTTTCAGTTCGGAGAAGCAGTTAACTCGAGAGGAAGTAGAAGTTAATATTTGTTGTAAAACAACAAAAATTTAACCTTATGCCCTCAGCCACAGGTGAGTCTAGACAAACTATTTCATTTTTTACTTAATGCGAGATGATTAAAGGATGCTAAGGTGATTTTAGTTATTGTATTGTTTATTGTTTGGCAATATGAAACGGGCAATTGCATTGTTTTTGTTTTGAAAAGGCTTGGAAGATGAGAGAAAACATGAAAGACAGATTTGGTGTTTTTTTTAAAGATTCATGAGGTTTCTGTTCAAAATTGATGAGAGTGTTTTAAAGTGGTGGATAATGTATTCGAAGGATATAAATATTCTACTTAAATCCCTTGTAAGTTAGTTATAGATGAGTAATCACATTAGGTTTATGATTCCCATAGACAGCTTAATTTACTTGATAATTTTGACTTATTAAAAATAATAAATAAGTAAAATAATTCATCTGAACAACAACATAAAGTGAAGTAACTTTTGGATAAAATGAAAAATGTAAAAACTTTATTTACATAATGTTTTCATGGAAGGTCCTCATGAAAACCTGCCTCTAACCTATAAAGTGAATATTTGATACATTTAATATATTTGAAAGGTATATATTCTACAAATACTTATTTAGAAATACTAAAAAGAAGTACAATTTTATTTATTATTTGCAACAGTTATATAACTACTACGGAATTAATTCAACCCAGAGTTTTATACTTTTTTTATAAATGTGTTAACAATTTGTCTTCCTTAAATTTAATATTCAAACCAGTTTAGTTGCAATAAAGCAAAATGTCTGTAATATTTTACTGAATCCGCAAAACATTTAAATGGACGTGAAATGAAATCATGAAACGCTCAGCCTGTATTGGGTATTTCGCATGTAAATATTATCAGTACGGTCGAAAAGAGCTTGAGACTATTCACCTCTAACATGACGATTTAGTCTGTAAATACATTGTTCCACGTGGTTGTAATGTCAAGTCAGTCCGTTTAATTTGTAATTTGTGTTTGTGTTTTTTTTATTTATAATTAATTTATTCATCAGTCATAATGTTTCAAAAACAACAGTTCAGCTCACCTAATTATAGATTGTTATCGCCTTATAAATCGCCTTATAAATCTCCTCACAAGTCTCCAAGACAAAGGAAATCTGGTTAGTAATTTTTGGTTTTACAGATTTGTGTCTTCAATGCATTGGAATTTTAGTTCAAATTGCATTATTACAAACAGCAATACAATTTATATTATCATAATATAATACATTATGTATGATTTGCAGGCACAGATTATAAATTCTGTGTATATCATTTATTCATTCTTTTTTTTGCAGTTGGTGTAAATCCCATAAGACAGCAGATGGGAGGGGCTGTCTTGCCCAATAATGAAGATTGTGGAATCCGAGATGTTTGGGCCCATAATTTGGAAGAAGAATTCCGAACGATTCGGCAAGTGGTACAAAAGTACCAGTATATTGCAATGGACACTGAATTTCCAGGGGTTGTTGCGAGACCAATTGGTATATTTCTTTTCCGTAACTATTATAAAACCAATTTTCTAGAAATTTTCTTTAAAAATAACTTTCACTCCATAGAAAACTAGTATGGAATTGGTTGTTAAAAAAATAATAATGAAATATTTATTTTAAGTAGTGAAATTTAGGGTATTTGTATTATTTCAGTTTAAAGTTAGGAATGAATATAAATAAATATTGGAACCATTAAATAAACCATCTTAAAATGACGGTATATAAAATTAAAATTTTGGAAATTAAAATAACATTAAATTTGTAATTGATTTTTGGAGAACAGTCTCCTTAAAACATTAGATTATTCCATATCGAAATATGGAAATGTGTCCTAATTATTTAACTTGTTTTCGCTTTTCGACAGGAGAATTCCGAACTAGCGCAGACTACCAGTACCAGACGCTAAAATGTAATGTTAATCTTCTAAGAATCATTCAACTCGGCTTAACTTTCTTGGATGAAACTGGCAACACCCCAGGAGGAAGTTACACGACATGGCAATTTAATTTCAAATTCAATTTGCAGTAAATATCAACTGGATTCTGCATTATTCACTTAATAGCCCAATCAATTACCATTACTTATGTCAGCAATTACATTTTTGGCTTTATTTCTGCAAATCATAAATTTAATGGTAATAATGATCAAACCACTATTATTATATATGGTTTAATTAAATCTATCACTGTTGATTTAAATTAACGATTTAAATAAAATACCAATAGATTTACATCGATGAATGAAACAAACTATTTTAATTCATTTTATTAATTCAATAAAATAAATTAAAACGATTAAATCAATATTAAATCAAAATGATTTAAATAACCCCAGCCTTAATTAAAAATTACATTGCTCTTCTAAATTCCTGATTGCTGCCAAAACAAGTAATACACATTGATCTGGTAATCTTGTACAACACTAACATTTTTTCCGCAACTTTTTCAGGGAAGACATGTATGCTCAGGATAGTATAGACATGTTGCAGAATAGTGGTATACAATTCAAAAAGCACGAGGAGGAAGGCATCGATCCGTTGGATTTTGCTGAATTGCTGATGACTTCGGGGATTGTGTTAGTGGACGACATCAAGTGGCTATCGTTTCATTCCGGCTACGATTTCGGCTACCTCCTGAAATTATTAACCGACCAGAACCTGCCGCAGGAGGAGAGCGAGTTCTTCGAACTATTGAGGATATACTTTCCGACGATCTACGACGTTAAAGTGAGCATTGCATAATTCATCGCCGCATTTATTCGGCCCGCGCTCGCCAGAAATTCATAGAAAGTATTCATAATTGATTTGTTTCGCAGTACCTTATGAAGTCGTGCAAGAATTTGAAGGGAGGATTACAAGAAGTTGCTGAGCAACTTGAACTGCAACGGGTCGGACCCCAACATCAGGCTGGATCGGATTCTTTGCTCACGGGGATGGTGTTCTTCAAAATGCGCGAGGTTCGATCACAGATACTATGATTAAGGACATTAAAGCATACGTTGTTTAACAGCCATATAAGACAAAACTGATTAAATCCACTTGTCTTTTGCTACTGATTTGTGATGATATTGCAGATGTTTTTCGAGGATAACATCGACGATGCGAAGTACTGCGGTCATTTGTACGGATTGGGAACGTCTTTCGTGGTGAATGGCGCTGGCGGTTACCTGGACAGCAACGGCGACAACTCGTCATCCTCATAGTTGCCCAAAGACCGAACATCCCTGACAGAACTAATAAACCATTGCGAGAATTGATGCGCGAGCACAACATCGAGAGTGATTTTATTTTTACAATCAACATCGTACCACGAAATTTGTACAACACTTTTTCAGTAATTTTACAAGCATAGAAGACCGTCGCCGTTGTCTCACGTTTTATCGACGTCAAATTGCCGCCCTGCCCGTTCCTTTTTAAACTTGTACTGATCATTTTGTAGCCAACATTTTTTCCATTCAACTTGTTGCCTGTCGAGAAGCAGTCGACGTTTGTAACGATTTTCGCCGGTTTCGCGCGGTTTACGCGACAGTCTTCTGTTTTTATCGACCGAAAACGCGGCTCGAAGGCCAAACCGTGGTACAACAAGTACGGGGCACGGCGCTCGCCTTCGTCGGGAGGAATTTTTAACACGCTTTTGTTGTGTACATGTGTATAACAATCTCTCGATTATGCGGAGCAGTTAATAAGGTGTTGATTAATAAACCGATTCATAATCCCGACACAAAATTTCATTAATTTGCCACTATGGTTTCGAGGCCGTTTGTAGATGATACAATGAACTGACACGCTGCTTATAGTGTTGTTGTATGTAAGTGTACATAACCAGCGTATAAGATAAATAAGACGTTTAAGTAAGACATTTTGAGATGAAATAAAGACAACTGAAAATTATCCTGGACTTCCTCTTAATCAATCTCGAAACCACAACTTTTACAGCTGAAATGACTCATTTTTACCGTCCAACTTTTTCTTTCAAATTAAACAGTTCATCACATTTTCTTAGCTTTCTTTGTGGAACTTCATTGTAGAAACTCTTTTAAGGGGTTTAAAGTCTTCTAATTTGTTTCCCATAAACCATTAAAAAATCGATTTAAATTATTGCCATTTTTTTAACTGCTGAGGATGTGTTAAAAATGGTAGAAATTAATTTTACTTAAATATTTGGAAATTTATGTCGAATTAATCGAACTATAAAAATTTGAAGTCAACCAATAGTTATAGTTATATTTATTTAACACATTAACTGCTAATTTTTCATGAAATTTTACAACAAAAATGTCTCTTAACATTAATGTTTCTTTATTTTTTCTGGTGCGTTATTGCAAAATAAAAAAACTCCATTTTTTAAACATTAGCAATTATGATGATAGTAATATTAGGATTTGGGAAAATTAGAAGGAGAAATGTTGTTTTTAACGATTCTACCAATTATTTATTCAAACTTTAAACTGAGATATATCGACAACTTTTTTTGTTCTTTTCCCAACTTCAACTAGTCACAACATGGTCAGTGTTCAACTAATTTTGTTCTATTTTGCAGACCAACATTCTAAATTTAACATAGAGAAAAAATGTCAGTGAGATAGAAAATAATCTTTAATTTTTTTAGTCTTTTTTCTCAAAGCATAGATAGAGGAAAATCTAAATCTACAACATCAAACTTCCGTTTCAGAATTTCCTGCCACATTAAATTCCAAACATTGGAACACAATCGATCAAAATCGATCGATAATTGTCCAACTTGTGACTCTTTTAACATTTCACCCCAAACTTCATTATTAATTAACAAATAAATTTTTAATCATTATTTTTATTCAATTAATTCAATACTACCTTATCTGCAAAAAATATTTGATAGAAATGAATAGAAAAGAATTGATTACTAAAAAATGAATTCCTCAATGGAAAGATTGCGAATTCATAATTTGAATTTCAAGTCCATTCTATTCCATTCTATTGCGGTGATTTACCAAAGTTTCCCACAACCAGTTTTGAATTCCTTAAAAATAATTCAGCTATGTTCAATTCCAAACTTTCTAACTGACGAAACGAATTCTTTTCCATTATTTTCAATTCCAGTTAGATCGACATTTTGAAAAGTTTACTTTGTATTCCTCTACTGGAATTCATTCAACAATTAGCATTCAAAGATGAAAAATGAATTCCAGTTTATTCTTCTCCATCCATTTCAAACCAAATTTTTTTGCAGGGTTCCTCGATCGAACGCTGTTTGCAACCAAGAAAATCTGTCGGAAAACCGCTTCGATCCCACCCAATCTGAGTCCCCTCAATCCTACCCCACCAAAAACACTCCAGCTACCAAACAGCCAGCTACCAAAATTGGGTCAAAGGTGCATTCCTACAGGTACCCATCCACCAAATGTCTACTCGTATCGTACGTTGGAGATAAAGCATAGATAAGCCCCTTATCGCCTAGCGATATCGGACAGCATCGGTTTAGTCTCCCGGATTGCCGCGTTTAGTTTCATCCAGGACGTCGGTTCGTTCGGGAGGTCACCATGCTGCTGCGAGGTCACCAGTCTGACCCCCGCGTCGGGGTCAGATTCTGTCTGACCATTTTCGCGTTGGTCCTGGCCTCATCAGTTTCGGCTCATCGCTCCATCAGCAAGAGAGAAGTTCTGGAGAAGGTCTTCCGGTTGACCCCCGGGTCAACTTTGCGGAACTTCGATAAGCCCGAATGGGACCCCGCGGACGACGTGGAGGCCCTCCCCGGGGTCACCCGGAATTCGAAGCAGCTGAAGGAGAGCTACGTTCGCTATGGTAAGGAATGCCTGCCACACCTTGCTTTTTATCGTCTATGGATGTGGCTGTTGTCTCTTCGTGATTCTAATGAGAGATAACGGGACGCGGCTTCTACGAGCGGTTTCAGCGTTATTGTGAAACGGCAGACCAGATTATGTTCATTGTTAAGATTTTGGGCAAATGAAAGTAATGGTGGTCTGAGGGATGGGCTTCGAAGAGAGAAATTTTTGGATGGAGTTTTGGAGTGTTGGATGGGGGATATGTGACAATCCTTGTTGAAATAAAAAATTCTGATAACATCTGAAAAACTCTGAATACCTCTGAAAATCTCTGAAAATTTCTGGAAAGCTCTGAAAAAATCATCAAAATTGGAAGTTTTCAGAAGTTTTCAGAGAAAACTCTGAAAATCTCTGAAAAATTCTGCAAAAACTATGACAGTACCAATTTTTTAGAGATTTACAGATATTTATAGAGATTTTCAGAGATTTTCAGATGTTTTCAAAACATTTTTCAGAGATTTGCAGAGATTTTATTTTATTTAATCAACCTTTAAAAGACTTGTAAAAGTGAAAATGATTGTTCAATTAAGAACCTGTTATCCATGAAAAACGAAAATCGCTTAATTTCATCAAATGAATCTCTAGATTAACTCTACGTGAAAAAAACGTACCTCATATTGATGAATGAATACAATTAGTTGCCGAAAACTCTTAATTAATTAAATCTCGGCCTACGCATTGAATAAACAAATACTTTCTGTCCATTATTTAGCCGCAATGTAATCGTCGAGTTAATTTAATAATCTGCAATTTTAATTAAATCCGCGCGCAATGAAACAATCAAATCGACTTTAATTAATATGCAGTTTCGCGTAGTCGGGCGGATTTTTTGCGCGACGTTGCAGTCGGGGAAAAAAGCCGGCGAAAAGTAAATTGATATTAATTTTTGTCGCGCGCGATATTTCCCGGCCGAAAACTCATTTCGCGCGATGCATCGAAAAATTTGTCACGCATCGCCGCGGCGTTTTATCAACCGCGCTATCCATTACTCATTTCGACTTATGAATCGCCGCTGATTCATCGCGCCAAATCAGCGTAGTACGCGGGTTTACGCCTGTTTACTATATGCAACGTGACGAAATGACAACGAGCATCCTAGACGTTCATAGACGTGACGCGCTTCCATCACTTATCAGCGCTTGATAAGTGATGCACACATTTTCACGGCGATTCTTTTTTTTTTTTTTTTTTTTTTTTTTGAAAAAGTTAACCCCAAAAACGAGGCTAGAAAAAACGGTAAGACCGGGGACCAGATATTTTTTGTAATTGTTTTGGAAAAAAAAAAACC
>JABFPB010002180.1:0-21165 GCA_022817645.1 Ceratoteleas bidentatus
CTTTCCCAAAAGGAATTCAATTTATATTTTTCAATTCTTTTGTATTCTTTTCTATTCATTATTTTTTGCTGGGAAGAAGTACTCAGGTATCGGAGACACAAACATCTGATCTATCTAAACGGCTACTTTCTCTATCTAGTCGGAGTAGTACGTGTACAATAAGCGACAGGTCGTGGTGTCACTGATGACATGACATGACATGGCTCAAATTACGGACAAATTACGGATCGAATATGAGTCGAGTTTACCATGGCCACACACATCTACATCTAAGTAAACGATCGGAAATGTTCGAGGACTGTTTGATGGTGAATCGTAACGGGTCTGGAAACTTAGGCGCGACTACGTGAGTGGACTGCGTCGCAGCTTTTCATTCAATTTAGCCAAGTTTTTCCCGCCAGCTTATTTTTCGGCGTCTAATTACGCAGTTTAAGGGAAGATCGCGATTGCGCTTCTAGCTGGGCTGTTTCGGTCCGGCTATTGAACTAGTCGTTCGTTGGGAGATTTTAATTTGAGAGGGGAGGTCGAGAAGAAAGGGAAGAAAAAAGGAAGTATAATGGAAATTGAAAGTTTTATCAGTGTGGCCGAAACTTTAAGCATCAATTTTCCTTGCTTATCCCGTCGTTCCAGAAAAAATGTGTTTCTTCATTATCCCTCGCGTTTATTTCTGGACGGCAAACTTCGGAATTTCGTTAATTATTCTTGGAAAGTCCAAACATCTATTACCCAGGCGAATCAAAATTCAGGTATCTGATGCTAGATATTGTACTCTGGTATTACGGAAATTGTGAGTAATCTATTTCTTTTTAAGCCCTGTTTAAGAAGTTATACAAATGAAATACATAATGGGGATTTTCAACTTTGTGGAAAGTTATAATTCGGTAATCATTTCACTTCCGGTCAAAATGCCTTTTGCCGTTAATTTCTCTACAGTTTTAAAGAGTATTATAGTTTAGAATTTTGTTTTAATCTTTATTATGAACTCATATCATTTTGATTTAAATTAAAAGAAAATGAGATATAAAGTGAGTATAATTTTAAGTGAAATAAATCATTAGGTGTAGGTGATATGTTTACAATAAACTGCAATAATTCATGTTTCCATATATTGTCAGTATATTGTTAATGTACTGAAAATATATTAGCAATATAATTTGTCTATTGAGTTGAATTTGTTTTGTCGAAACTAACGAAAATGCCCCACTTTTTAAAGTTAGTGTATGCTTCCTGTATTTATCATTAGCTGAATAAACAGCTAAGATTATTTAAATTTCACCAAATTCAATTATTTAGAATTACTAAATAATTAGTATATTCTAATTAACATTCTATGATAATTAAATAGAGATCCTACGAAAACAATTTTATAATACGAATATTTTTAATGAATTTAGGACAGCTTTGCTTTAGATTTTAACGTAATCTTTTTTGTGTTCGTATTAAAAATATAAGGTTACATAATATGTAACCTTATATTATAATACACAACTAATATAAGTAATTTGTGTTAATACAAAACGAAGAAACATTTAATAACATTACATAAAATATACTAATGTATTCTGGCTAAATGAACTAAAATAATATAATCAGGAGAAACAAAATGATATTCATAGACAAGTTTACGTAACAACATTCTGCTCTCCATGAAACAAAAAGGGTCTGGCAATTCGACCTGGTTCTGCTAAAGGCAGCTCAACAAAAGTTAATAAGAAAATTAAATAACTTATATCAAATTATTATTTCATGTCTCTTAGTACTATTTCAGATGATAATTTCCTCGTTAATACATCTCTTGAAACTTCTTTAATTATCTCTCAGTATTATGCCAAGAATATCAAATACATTTTCTGAGAACCTAGCATCCCACATTGGAAACGCTCACCATAGCAAAAAGAAACATATATTTCCAATATATTTCCAGTATATCTCATTTATCATATATTACCGAAATATCGCCGATATACTTTCAATCTATTTTTAATATACATCCAATATATGTCCAACCTATTTCCAATATATTTTCAATACACTCCAAAGATATTGCCAATATACGTTTCGTTTTACCAGGCCAGTGACTCAGCTGTTCGTGTAACGCAAGCGAATGTAAACTCGCAGCAAAAGTACCCGCGGAAGTGCAAGTAAATTGAAATTTCAAGACCCCTTGGATCGCGATATGAACGGACAAATGTGTGTGATGTATTCGGAACTAGAATGAACAAAGGAACTGAATTACTTGTAAGTAGCCTAAACGACTTACGTGCAGAGGTGTATCGAGAGTCGCGAGAAGTAGCCCCCCTGCAAGATTCCCACTCACCTGGAAATAACCAGGAGAACAAGTGTGACCATGGCGTGAGCTTATTTGCATACAAATAATAACAGCAAGATATGAATCACTGTAATTACAAAACGTCTAAACACCAGCATGGACAACACAACACACGCGATGAGTGGGAACCCTGCTTCAACTCATTGTTTCTGTATGATCGTAGGTCGATTGGTTACTTAGATTGATTGGTTGGATGGATGGTTGGTTGGTAAGTTGACTGATTTGATTGGCTGATAGATTTGATTGATTGATTGATTGATTGACTGATTGATTGATTATGCCGTCGATATGTTCGAAACAACATCCCAAACTAAAGTTTCAAAATCAGTAACATAAGAAGCATGTGGCAAGCCCCAAACTACGATCTCAGCTGCATTCTTTATTGGATTTGCATTTTTGGGTTGCTTACTCAAGACGACTATTCGTTAACGTTGGTGAAAAAAATGTTTGATGTTGTATTTTCATCTTTGGACTGTCTTAGGCAGTCGTCATCAGTAAGCATGTCAATGTAGAATGATGGCTTTGTGGAAACGTAAATGATTTCGAAACAAAGAAACTTGACTGTTGTTATGGATCTGATCAACCAAGCGGGTTCGAGCTCGAAAATAGCAAAGACTTACTTCGTTTGTACTAGCGGAATACTAAATACTTTATTGGTACTTTCGATTTCGGAGGGTTCTAGAATTTTGTGGTGTCGACGGGGTAAGGCAAAACTGCAATAGAAACGTATGAATGGCATTCAGATCATGTCTGCGGCGTTTCACAAATGTTCGCTGCACTTCAAATCTTGATTCGTTTTATATGCTTCTGCTCAATGTCTAACTTTCGAATATTTTCTTGTTAGTTTGCAATCTCTCTATGCTCAATCTTAGTCTTTGTTATAAGTCAAATAAAACAAACACCTCCCTGTTTCTTTTTCTCTATTTACACCATAAATACATAAAAGTAGCGACATTTTTACAGACACTCGACTCTCCACCCACTTGTGTAATGTCTATTAATTTAGGAGTTCCATTTTTTGTATGGAATTATATTTGTTGATATGAAAGGAGTCAACTTTTGAAGACACCAAGCACATTAGCTGGTGACTGGGATGTACTATATTTTTCTATATAAATATTCTTTTCATTCTGCCTCTTTTTAATGAAACAGACCCTCTTAAACAAAAATGCTACGTTTTATGGCAAAATTGATGAAATTTTCTTTAAATTTAAATTGCATTTTAGTGAAAATCTTCTTTTTCCAAAAAAATACACAAATAACTATTCCACATAGTTATACCACACATCAGGATTGTTTTAGGAATACAGACCACTTTATCAGTCCCACAGGACAAACTACTGGAGAGTCGAGTGTAGCTTTGAAGCGGTTTTTGGCTTTAAATTAAGACTCGGACTCTTACTTGGGTGCCATATCCGAGTATCGCGAATCGTGGTGCGACGAGCCCTGGTGTGGGTCGTTTATCCTCTCCCGGTCGCTGTAACCGGCTGGACCGTCGTGGTAGCTGTCGTGATAGCTGCCAGGATGGTACCTGCCATGGACGAACTTCTTGTCGGGCACACTGAAAGTACAAATAAACGTAGACGTTAACAACTGCAGCCCCAGATGGCAGTAGGATCGGTATGTGTGTGATTCGTCATGCCAGTGAAATTGGTGAGACATGGCCATTCCATTTGCCGTGAAAACATTGATCTAATGATAATGACACATTTATTAATATGGACTTAACGGTGGTTAAACACACACATAAGCAGGCCGTTTAGTCACCGGGCAACGATAACGCTGATAAAATAGCTGATAAATCACGTTTTACCGAGAGAAGTCGACCGTTCTGACAGTGTAACCTGGAAGGTCGGGAGAGGAACACGAAATGTTGGTCGTAGAGGTTAGGTCGTTTTTGGTTTTGAGATAGTATTTATGGCAATAAAGTTCAGGCAGTATTTAAGGTAGTTGAGGTAAAAAAGAAAAAAAAATTGAAGGTAGTAAATCTGAATAAGCTCAATATTTAGGAAAGAATTAGATTATAATAATATATAATTGAAATGGTTTGTTTTTAATAATTTAATAATAAAGTTTTTAATAATTTATTTTACTAAGGTTGTTAGGATTCATTGTTCGTGACTATTTACGATTTTCTATGAGTGAATGTTATTCACTTCACTCCTCATTTGATAGCTCCCATTCTTTGCATGTTATTCCAGTAGAACCTCGTTTTATTTCGCCAATAGGGGGAAGGTTGGAGATTTTATTTTGTCGTTCAACGAAAAAAAGGAAACTCGTAACTTGTAAAAATGTAAAAAGTAATTACTGTATTATCGGCCTAAAAACTCAACTTGATAAGTGTATGGGGAACATTGAAGGGTGTTCGTGCGATGAAACCCTTTGCGTCCGGAAGTCACGCAAGACATGCAGACGCACTTGTGCGTCCAAGTGATAAAATGATAATGCTTTTTTTCATGACAATTTTGAGACTTGTCATTGGTTGCAGGTTGCGTGATATTTGTCGCGTATTCAGCAGACTTCCTCGTCAGAATGCTAACATTTACAATGCACTTGCAACCAATTAAAAAATGTAGAATCAGCACTAGATAATTGATTGTTCGACACCACCGAGAAAGTTGTTGATTTAATGATAATTTGCTCAAAGTTAAGTAACTGTGCTAGGGTATTTTTTTATTTTTTAATGAAACTGTATTAAAAATATTAAAAATGCAAAAGGATGTTTGAAATGATGCAATAAAATGTTTGAATTTTTTGTCGTTGAGAAATGATGTCACCACTTCTGATATGACATTCACCATGATAGACAGCTTAATGCAGCATCCGTAATTAACAAAATAAACTGCTGTGACGTGCAATGGTGAGCATTCATCGCAAATTTAATTGGAAACTCAAGCGTCAATGAATGAATAGAATTTAAGGACGTCATATGGTTTTAAGACATATCATAGATTTTGTTTATTTATATTATATTATTGCATAATTCAATTCCATTGTTGAAATAATTTATTCCATTTGATTAACAAATGTAATAGAGTGTAATCATAACTTTGTCCATGCCATTTACTAAACATTTATTAAAGATTATTCAATCTGATTAATGAACAATAAGAAGGAATAGTTAATTTGTTCTATTAATCAATTAATCAATAGGAAGAATAGTTGCAATTGACTATTTCGAATTAATAGTTAAGAGCCTACTTCTTTTATTCAGAATAATCGGTATTCAATGTAATTGGACTATAAATAATTATTCGATGATATGGAAAGTGATCATTTGTTCCTCATAGTTCAATGATATTTAACAGATAATTCTTGAATCTTGAACAAAGTTCTGATTCACTTCTATTAATTCGAAAAAGAACTTTATTAAGACTTGATCCTAATAATCAAATCATTTAAGGAACATATAAAGAAAATATATTCATTTTGACAAGAGATCCAAACAAATGTACAGTTAAATTCTTTTTACAGATTTTAATAAAATAAAATGTTTTATTGTGAATTATATCTCTATTTTCAGTTCGTAATAAATAATAAATAATAAAATAATAAGAGCGCTTTTAATTTGTCAACTGTAGGTATCAACAAGTAGGTCAATAGTATCAACCAAATATTGGTGTACTACAACCAAAAGGAAAAAAATTCCAGTTCCAAAATTTCCAAAACTAATCGTTAAAATTGATTCAGAATTAAGGATTCATGCCATTTCAGTGGTGTGCCTCCTTAAAAACTGTGAACTTAGAACTTATGCTAGCTTTTTTCAGCAATACTTTGCAAGCAACCGACTGCAACTGCATATCGAGCAATTGGAATAGACCTCTGGCACCGATTTGAATTACTGTTACCAGCACCCATTCACTTTGGTACTGTAAAGTATGGAGTGAGGGAGAATTTTTTATAATTTAAAAATAATATTCTGCATAATATTCCTTTTTTATAAACAAAAATTGCATTAAGATTTACCATTTAACATAAAAAATGTCTACCCCATGTTCATTTCCTAACAAAAAAATTCCTAAAACTACGAAGTTAAATGTTTCTATTCTATAAACTTATTTCAAAATGTCTAAACTATCATTTCAAGATACCAGAATTGTTAATAATAATTTTTCACGGAGTTTCGAACTCATCTTTTGCGGAATACCAAAACATAGTTGTGCCAGAGGCCTACTGATGTTAGTCTATCCTGCGAAGCCCGAAGAGTGCGGCTTAAATTACTGTACAGGTGTTGATGCAAGGTGGACGAAAATAAAGAACCATAAACGTGCGACGGTGCTGATTAAAAGCCGACATTCCTTTGTTGATGTTTGCGGGAAAAGTACTTACTTAGCGAGGGGCATGTTATCCCTGTCGGCATACGCGTCATACAAATATTCACTGCAACGGAGCGTGTTAGCGATTAGATTCCAACAACCATTCCACATTAGAAATAGCAATTGTAATACAACTGTTTAACTCTTTCATGCCGTTTGAAATTCAATTTCAATTTCCAGGGGCAGGAATTTCAGTCATTTTTTTATTTTGTCACAAACTGATTTTGCCTTTCCATTGCTTTTTTATTTATTTATCTTTTTTCTTCGTTGTACTCACCTGAACGTAAAATTCAATTAAAGGGAAGCAGAAATAAAGAAGTTGTGGAAAATAAAAGAGGTGCATAGAAAAAGTTCGGGTCTTAAACAGTAAAGATTTAATCGACGAAATAACAAAAGTTTTTTGGTAACGGGAAATAGTGCGAGGAAGAACATTCAACTTATCCAATAATCAGTGAAAACTCCTACAAAAAAATCACGTGCAAAATTAAATTGAAAGATTATCCTGTGAAAATGATGGGTTGAACGAAGACTTAGGGTCAGAACAATTAGATGGTTATCTCAGATGCGTATTATTAGACATGAAAAAGTTAAGTCGAACGAAACGGTATTTACTTCGACCAAAATTTCGTTGGGATTGTTCTTGTAAACAACTCGCTGTCGAAATCTGAGTCGGAGCAAATGAATTAGGTCAGATTGAACAGAGCGGAATGTGACGTTGAAGGAAAGAAAATTTGGAACAACGCGAAGTTCCAGAGAGAAAAACAATGCATGTATAGGATCAGCGATCATAATGACAGAGTAAAATAGTCAGACGTGTTTACAAAGGAAATGTACATGAAGCTTCTAAATAATGTCTCATTTTTCACGAGCAAAAAATTAGTTTTTGCGGTGGCTCGTAGGTAATAAGTTAGTTAATACACGGAAAAGGAAGTAAAAACTGATAGTTAATTAAAAGGAAGTTAGCATGTTTCGCAAATAGCAACATATTAAGAGTTAGAGTAACAAATGATTTACTTAAACTCTCTGCCAAAATGATTAAGACCTATATTAAAGGATTTCAATATTTTAAATCAATGTTCTCATTAATAGCATGAGATAGTTTTACAAAATCAATGTTTACCCCAAATATCTCGATAATCCACCTTCTGGCAGAGAGTTGGAATGTGGTTACACTTCCAAACTGTTTAAAATCACATAACGCCATTGTTCAATTTGAAAGGGAATTAGTCTGATGAAAACTAAGTGTCTGTGGATTGGCGAGCGAAATGGATACTTACGCTTCGGCTGACGGATCGGGGTACGGATCAGACTTATGGTAGAGGGCGCTGAGTTTGACGCAGAGAATGATTGTCGGAATGTAGAGTATCAAGCACCAGCCAACGCTTATCCAGAATCCATTCTGAAAGGTTCAGGGGCATGAGTTTCTGCATGACAATATTCTGATGGGATATAATAGCGAACGGTTACGGCCACACTTACGAATGGATCAAGGATTTTATTGCAACCGGCGACGAGGGTCGCGTTATAGGCGTTGGAAACTGGAGCACATCGGCCCACGTTGTTGAAAGCGCTGGAAGCCACGTGGTCCAAGAAGTCCGTGACTAAATTTATGAAAGCGTTCCCGAAATGCGTTGCGGTCTGCGGGAATTATCAATTTAGTTAAAATGAGATCAGGGTTTTTGAGAATGTTCATCGGAAGGCAAAGAATTGGGTAAAATTTCAGCGAAACTTTGAATTGGAAAGGAACTTAGCCAGACTTGTTTCAGATTTTTGCTTTGGGTGGTTTTTCTGGTAAAAGACAATTTTCTTGGTTGGTTTTCTTGGTTTTTTTATATATCTGACCATACCTGGCGGACAATCCTAGGTCCGTTCTGATTCAAGAACACCTGAGCATTCTCCACTTCCTTGACCAATGATTTTATCGCTTCTGCCATGGAAGTGTGGTTGAACTTGATGGTTTCCTCAAGGTTGTGTGCGATCACGCGCAGCTCTTCGCTCGTATCCTGGATAGGTAGCAGCATGGTCCTGTGGGTGTCGCGAAGCTTCGCCGCGTCTTGGCGCAACGACTTCGCGACGTTCGCGTGGTTAGAAGACAAGTTGCCGGCAACCTCGTCGACCTTGTCCGCCAGAGCCAGCAGATTGATGTTCGTAATATTGTCGCGCAGGATCTCGGCGTAGTAGTAGAACTTGATGTCCCCGAGACCGCTGTGGGCGAGAGCCTCGAGCTTATTCTTGGCCTCTTTTGTGAGGATCACCACATTTGGATTCAGACTGATCTTTTCAGGCAGAGTCTCAATGGTTTTCTTGATTTCGAATCGCTCGATGTAAGAGTCCAGGGTATTCAGGTCAATGATGTTGCTCAGCATCAGAACTTTGTAGAGAGTATCGTTTCTGTGGCAGGATCTGTTTAAAGTGATGTAAAGTTGAGAGATTGTGGTATTATCGTGATTTTTTAGTAAAAACATGAAAAAAGATGAAATAGGTAGGAAATTCTGTATCCCAGAGTTCATCATAGAATTTTATGTAGGATTTTCAGGCAGGAAAATTGGTCTTAATACTGTGGAGGATATTTTATTGATATTTTTGCATGTTGGAATATGTAAAGATTAAAAAGGTTTTCCATGAGATAGACAGAGAGAATAATTGAATAACGCACTGAATGATGTGACTCATGTTGATATTCGTGTCGGTGTTTCCGTAAAAGATGTTGCGTTTGATCTGCACCAGCTCGTCAACGAGCTCGAACATGTGGTTATCGTTCGGGTTCTTGAGAGGTTCGCATACGCCTCGTTGCGCGATAATGCCGGTCACCATGGGGGCCACGGTCAATATCAGCAGAATACTGTCGAAGAGGAAGATGATCCAGACAGCCCTACGAATTGCGGTTACATGTTTAACCCTTGGCAAATTACTGTTTCAAAGTGGCATAGTAATGTTTATTAGTGCTCTAAGATGCAACGATAATATTATTTAAATTTAGTATTATATGTAGTTAACACACATCATAAGAAAACGAGCCCCAGATCCTTTGTTGCAGCAGTCATCCCCGTAACCGTCAGGTCGCTTTCCACAAATTCCACAAAAGAGGCCGCAGGTCAAACAAACTAAAATTATGAGCAATATCCCAGATATTCCGAGTCCTAAGTAGTATCTGAGAACAAGAAAAAAATTCCTTAGGTTCGCCTACTGATCGGCAGGCATTTTCGTATCTTCAGGATATGACGATAATTGGGATGAATCTTCAGGATATGAAGATAATTGGGATGTATCTTCAGGATATGAAGATAATTGGGATGTATCTTCAAGATATGAAGATAATTGGGATACAATAGTATCCAGGGATTATTATCATCTATGAGATATTCCTTGGATATTTTACCCTAAACATGTGACCAAAAAAAACCTAACGTCTCACCTATACGGCGAATACTGATCAATATGTTTCTTCGAATATCCAAGCGATGGCACCAAGTGTCTGTCGATTTCCGCGTTGAATCTGTCGATGATCCTGGTCATATTGTTAGCTATGCCATCCAGAGCGCTACCGGCCTTTCTTATACTGTCGCTAACTGTCGGAATGGTGCGGTTCACCTCGTGCTGGATGTCGTTCTGGATCTTCTTAAAGGCGGCCTCCCCCTTGCTCACCTCATCCACAATGTTGTTGTTCACCAGCAGCGTGATGTTGTGCAGCGCGTCCGTCACGTTTGGCAGCTGAAACCAAAGCCTATGCTTAAACAGTCGCACGTGGATGGCCCGTTTCTACTCGGTCACTCGGCTCCAAACAATTGTCTGGGCGAGATAGTTCGGGTTGGTGTTGGTGGGGTTGACAGACAACAGATAGACATACGTCCATGCGTTCACAACGACTCTGATCGTAGACGATGACTTGTGGACGTGAAATGACTGTGAATGAGACGATGATGGTGAGGAGGACATGACGGACACTGATTGCATTCACTCGTTCTTTCATTGTTCCCCGAGAGTTGATGGTGAACCGATCAGAGAGTTCGAGATGACTCCAAGAGTCAAGTCTGTGTCAGTTTTCACCTGGTGATTCTTCGTTAGTTTCGGACCATCGATGAGATTGATGATGGGGGTAAGAGAATGGTCGAGGGGCATGAGCTGACAGTGATAATGGGCACTCAGAGAAATACTGTCGAAAGCACGGTCAGGACTCTAAAACCTCCGTTTTAGATTGCACCATCCACAGACTTTAGCTTGGAATATGACAATCTGATTGGCAAGATGAAGTGCTGGTTGGGTTTTGAGTTTTATCAAATGGTTGTAAATTTCTTCTATTGGTAGGAGAACTCCTACCAATAGAAGGTAGGAGTTCTCACTGGTCGACTCCTGAAGAGAACAAATTGGTTTGGGACCACAAATGGAATTTGACTCTGGAAATAATTAGAATCAAGGAACAAGTAGAACCAAGTATGGTTCTAGGATCCATCTACTATTCCTAGACATGATTGGAAATCCATTCATGGTTCACTTCTAGGTATTCCAATCTAGGATCTATCTATCTAGGAAGTGTGGATAGATACTTGAACCAAATTTGGTTCCATTATGGTTTCCTTTTCCATGAAGTCAAATACCATTTAAGGTTCTAAACCAGTTTTTTTAGGAGAATAAGTCAACCCTGAGGTTCTACTTTAAAGGCAGAACTTGCTCGTTGATTGCCATCGTTGCCACTGAAAGTCTGAAAGGTTTTAAGTCTTGACTGTAATTCGTTCATTCGATTTGTCTGGGTGCGATGAAAGATGCACTAAGGTAGACATGCGTTCGCATAAAACTTACAGAACCAAGCTTTTGGTGGGCATGGAATCAAAAGAAACATATTACAGTATATTTCAGTTCGTCCGGCAGTTTCGTCGGGTGAGTTTAACCGGGCATCGGCGTGCTAACATTTGTCATTTGCTTCCCAGGCAATAAGGCTAATGATAACTGATCGACGGATATCAAATCGCGATTCCGGCCTTGTTATTTCATCTCGCTCGCGTTTCGATTATTCGAGCTAAAGTGGAGGCTGGTGAGGAGCACTTTGCCCGTTCCATTTCATCAGACGTCGTCCAATTCTTCGCAATATAATATATCGCCGGTAGATATAATATATTCTTTAACAGAATATTCGCCGGGAAAAAGCGGTTTTAATGGAATCGACAAAGAACAATGCTATGGGCGAACACTCGTGACGTATCTTTTATCGATCGAGAATGCTGAGTTTGTGGGAGAGCGAGACCACGATGTAGATGCTTGTTGCGATGCGAATGTAGACATCTTACATAAGACACATCGGGTGTGTTTTATGTGAGATGGTTATGTCGTTGGGATCAAATAGAGTAGGTATAAATAAAATTTAATGGCGTGTTCGATGTTCGAGGAAGCTTGAAAATATAAGGAATAGAATAGTCTGGAGATAGTGTACTATTAACTCGGATTGTGAGTGATTTGTGTGAAAATCATAATTTACGAAATTTGCAGTTCTAAAATTATTTATAGGAATTGCAAATACAAGTAGTAAGCTTTTTCAATTAATCAGATGAAAAAACTTTGTTGTCTTGGCTGGGATTTGAACTCACAACCTTCGGCGTAGAAGTCTAAAAGTATAACCACACGGCCAAAGTCATTATAGACTCAAAATTCGTTCGAAAGTGCTATTTATGTGATACTGGTATTTGAATAAGCCTAAGTAGAATTTCTCAATGAGTCGTGGGTTCAAGTCCTGGTTATGACGATGGAATTCGTTCAGCTGATTGGTTTAAAATGTAAACTACGACATTTTGATTTGTAAAATGGTTTAGAATGGTTTCAGAAATTTATAATTTTTATCACAAATAACTCTCAATATGAGTATATAGTGCATAACTGGTGAAGGGCATGTTGATTGTTTTTCAGGAAAAAAAATTACCAACAAAAGTTAATCGTTTAGATTGCAAATTAAACCAATTAGTGTTTCAGTGAACTGTAATTACAAAAAAATGTAAAACGAGTTTGTTCTATTAAAGCAAAGTAACTTTATAATATAAGGAAACGGTGAATGTCAATAAATACTAAATATAATTTCGTGTTGCATATAAAGCATCTACTAAAGCTGAAAACTTGTTAATTGGCCCATTATTCAGAATTTACAAAATATGCAATTCGCTAGATGTAATAAACATTATTACAACAGCATTAAAATGTATAATGTAATAATTTACACAATAACTTGCAACTTGCGAAAGGTGAACTTAGCAAAAAGTTATGATTGAATTTTGCACTTGACTGCAAGGATACGACGACCTTAATGATTTTCATTGCGAAAGAATTAATGAAATGAGTGATAGGTGATGTAATCGAAGTGAATTTGAGAAAATGACGTTTATCTGAATTGATATTGTCAGTGCACAAGATATCAACTGATACGGTTGTCTCAATAAAAATTTCCTATTTACAAATGTCGAGTGCATAACAGTTACGAAGTAGTTAAATTTTCACTTCCGCAGTTTGGTTCCATTCTACCTTGGGCATAGAAAAGACCTTTTGTCCTTTATTTAGAAGTCTAAATATGCAAATCTAACATAGGAAATTGCATTTATTTAACTTTTTAAACTTTCTCTCAGAGTTTACTTGAAACTTCACTTGAATCGAGCGGATATTACTTTCGCAGATCAATAATTTTTATATTTTTTGTATTTGGATAGTGAAATTAGCAACGTCGGAAAAATACGAAGGAAAAGTGTATTTAAAAAAAGTTAGCGTTGACAGCAAATTACCTTTTAGGAAATGAGCTTTTATTTGAGTTGCTTTTTTTCTGCTTGCATAAACTTGCACCTTTTTTTCAAGTGAACAGTTAATGGATTTTTATTTAAATAATTTGTTATTAAAAAATTCAATGAGAATACAACGTTTTAAACTCATTAAAAAATCTTAAACGTACTTTTAAAATGTTATCTCCCCGTTAAATTTACAATTGTTATATATCTACTTCAAAATCCTACTAAAATTATCAATTGATCAATATAAAAGGTAGAAAAACTGATATTAAGAATAAATATAACAAAACACTTAAAAATAAGTATACTTATTCAGCATATAAAATTCTACACATTACCATAATTTCAACAAAAATCTCAATTTCATAACTTTCTGTTACTTTGTACATCCTAAATACTGACAGAAAAAATCAAACCGACTATAATCTGTGGGAACTGATGTTGGGTATATAATCCCATTTTTCCCACTGGGTCTGTACATAATTTATAAACAAAATCGACACCCTGTATTCAACGTAAAATGATATCACATGCTCATAAACAATGCATATCATTGTTCATTCAAACCAAGCCATTTAACGTCTAATCGTCGATCAGACCAATACAAAATGCGAAACTCTTTCCCGGCATACGTAAACAATCGAAGACCGAAGAACTTGCGACTGTACCCGAGCTTTCTCGAGTAATTGTTTCCATTAGACGATTCAAGGGATCTACTGTACAAATTTATTACCGTCTTAATCTAATCAAATGGGGGTTTCCGCATTGGTACCTTAGTTTTTACTATGAATGCAATGTTTATTTACAATATATGGGTTGAGGATTAACTTCCATGAATGTCAGATTCCATAATCATACACAGAGTCCTGTTTTATTAAAATTTAATTTAATTCCAGAACATTTTACCATACCATATGGTAAAACTATATTTACTTGATGTGAAATCAGCAGGTAAATCTTTGACATGAATACTTTAAACGTATAAACATTTTTTTTTCAAGTTAACAGTTTTAAGAATAGAATCTTATTGGATTTTATTTAAAACAATTTTTTATTCAAATCATAATAAAAAAGTTATTATAAAAGATAAAACAATTTACTTAATCATTGCTATAGTATGGTAAAACTCATTGTAGTCTAGGAAATTTTAGGAGGCAATTATCTCAACTTTTTAATTATTTCTTTCATTGACACAATATGTTTATGGAATATGTCCCCTACCCTATACATTTGCCCAGATTACGTGTTTATGTATATGCGTATGGATACACATAATGTGCGAATCAGTGTACGAAAATGACTTATGTTTGTGTACTGAAGATACTGCATGCAAATGATTGGTAGTCATACCTTCGGGAAGTATCGGTCCAAATCCTGACAAGCACAAACAAAAAAGAATAAATACATAAGCTGAAGTATTTCTTAAACTTTAGATTCTTGAATCTTTGGAAATATTGCTGGTTTTAATGTCGATTTTCAGTAAACATTGTACTCCTCGAAGTTACCTTGGACTGAGCAACTTGGCCTGAGTCAATTCTGTGTTGACTTTGAGGACTACAGTGTTGTCTGCTTTATGAAGTCATCTGGATGCCAGATCAATCGATGCTAAATCATACTTACGCGGTCAAAGTCCATTTGCGTGTTCAAAGTGTTGATCTTGAACTGTTGGTCAATCCACTTGCATTTGTCCTCCTTGCAGTCGTTCACATGGTTCACCAAACTGAATTTAATGTTTCGAATCGCTGAAATAAAATCCAAGATTTATTAAGCGACTTTATTAAGAGATTAATTATTTTTGAGTTCCCAAGAATTCCTAAGAAATTGGTCAAAATTCCTAAAATTTCCTAAGAATCCCTAAAAAATTTCTTATGAAATCTTACGAATTGTGACCGATTTCTTAGGAATTCTTGGGAACTTCAAACACGGGGGGACAAAATCTGCAGTTTCTGCGGGATGGGCAACAGTGATGTCAGTAAAAAGAGACAGTAGAGCGCCACTCCATAAGGAATTTATAGAGTTGGCGCTCTCTTATCTCTTTTTACTGGCAACACTGATGGGCAATGTGCCTTTGTTGGCCATGTTAACATAGTCAGCAAACACAGTTGATAAAATCCGCAGGAACTGCGGAATAATTGTGAGAAAATTACTGGATATGAAGTAAGCTATTTTAAAAGGTAAAGTTCAGTTAATATGATGGTTTTTTTTCTCAGTGCAGTTATTGCCCAACTCTGGTTAGGAATAAAGGATAAACTAGTATAGACTAGATTAAATTGGGGTGCGCGGAGCGCACCCTACTTTAATCTAGTATTTCATTAAAACTCTTCGATTTACACTCAGAACTCAGCAGAACTCTTTCATTTACCCCCAGAACTCATCAAAACTCTTTGATTTACGCTCACATCTCCTCTGAACTCATCACAACTGATTAGTTTTGGCTAGATCTCAGTAGAACTCTATGATTTACGCTTTGAACTTCTCACAACTCCTTTGCTTTGATTAGAACTCATGACAACTGTTTGATTTATGTACAGAACTCATCGGAACTCTTTGTTTTACACTCATACCTTCCCCGGTGCTAGCTAAGCGACATTTTTTTCGTCGAAAATTACCTCTCAAAAATTAACTGACAATTATTTAACATTGAATTTCGCCTCCATGCGAACTATGTTAAAAAAATAATAAATTCGTAGACACTTCAATCGATCGTTAATTCGAAACGAATATATAGAATAAAAGTGTCGTTAAAATGAAAATAAAAATATCAACACATGCCTTCATCGGCCTTGGCGTCATAAAATTGAATGAGAGGAATTTTCGATGACAGAGGTGTCGTTCATTAGCATAGGAGTCAAAATTCTGAAAGCGGTGATACCCGAAATCGAATATTTTTTTATTTACTTCCATTATTGCTCATTTGATAGTATTTATCATATAAAACAATCATCGAAAACGATTAAAAAAAAAATTTGTGGTATACAAGATATTAACAATTCAATATTTATGACATTTTTTTATTTAAAAAATACATATATAAGAACTGAATTGGAAGTTTTAATCCGATTTTCACGTTTATATACATAAATGATTGAACTTTTATATAACAATTTCAATATTTAATGAATCTTAAAAAAACGTATTTTTATTGCAATATTAAATTGTAAAATGTAAAAAAAAGCATGTTGTTAATGTCGTACAAACATCGGGCAAATAATATTCTAAAATAAGTTTAATTCTGAATAAAATAGCGTTGAGAAAAAAATGGCAATTTTGTCAAAAGATATAGCATTTTCCTCGAAGCGGTGCGAAGCTTGAGGCGATGATTGGTAAAGAACCATTTTTTTCATTTCCCGATAGATATATAAAAATATGGACCAACGTTGCTTCAAGCTTGAGCCGATGAACGAAAGAAACAAACATTTTATTATTTGGTGTAGAGAATGCCATACAATTAAGCATTGTTTATTTTGCTGATATATTTAATCTATTTTATTGATTTAAATCCTTTCTTGGAAAATAATACTTAAATGGACCAATCTTAACCCTACTGTTTGCCAATGACCAGGCTATGATTCGAGGAATGTAGGCACTGATGGTTGATTGCCAATATTGGGCCCATCTTAAACCGATTGAAACGATTGGCGAACAGTTGATTTTTCTACTTGGGTATGTTATAATAATTGGGGTTTATGTAAAAGGCTTAAAATTAATTCTCTTATTTCAGTCGTTATCAGAAAAATATTTATAAAATAGATTTGTCCAATATTTGCACAAGTATTGTCTAATGCTCCTTTTGACTTGTATTAGGGTATATTTAGTTTTTTGCTGTAAATATTGCTCAAACATTGCCTAATTTTTCTGATTATGATGTTTGAAGGTTTACGTCTGTTTATTCCAGGATTGCATAACAATCATGATTTGTTTTAAAAAATAAAAAAAATCGATTTATTTGATTTAAATCAGATTTTTTATTTAAATCAAAACAAAAAATCATAGCTGCAATAAATTGGGAATCATTTGGGCAATGAAAAAGCCACCAAATTATACTTTTTGTATAAACAGCTGAACTCTTAATGATATTTCTAAATTTATTATAAATTTAGCTTTAAGTAAGAGTCTAGAGTCTTATCTTAAAAAAAAACGCTACAAATATATCAACTATTTCAAAATTTTAACACTTAAAGAAAAAAGGATAAAGAAAAATTTCTCAAAATTTGCAACTCAGTAATTGAGAACAGATTACAACAATAATAACGAACAGCATTAGTACAATACCCCGTATTGACATATATGGACTTGGTACCAATCACTTATTGGTTAATATGGTTTTATCTGTTCCCAAATACTGAGAAACTATACCAATTTTGATCTAATTGACATTTCCCTACTTAAAAAATCCGAGCCGGAATCCGAGCCGGAACCCGGGTCGGAATCCGGGCCGGAATCCGAGCCGGAATCCGAGACGGATTCCGACTCGGGATTTGGTCTCGGAATCCGGGCCGTAAAATAACCTTTCATTTAAATCAATTATTTTTTTGCAAAATATTTTTGAATTAAATCGCGATTTAAATCAATGATTTAAACCAATTTATTTAAATCAATGCAACACTGCTTTCTACAGAAATTGAACAATTTTTTTCATTGCATGTTTCTTTATCACTTCACATTATCACATTTACATCATCACATCATCACCATTAGGATTTCTAGTGTATTAAATTGTTGATTGTTTAACAATGTTTCATTTCACGAAGCTGCAATGAATTGGATATCATAAAATAATTTGGATATCATAAAATTTGGATATCATAAAATATATTTTTGTAACAATTCTTTGGTAAAATGATGCCTCTTTCAGACACTTTCTGTGGCTTCGATAAATAACCAAGTATTTACATAAAAAAATGATGGAATTAATATTGCCAATGTAATTAATTTGTAACAATAAAAAAGTAAAAGTAACAATAAAATCCATTTTGCAAATCATTCAACGCGTTTATCACGAAATCACTCAAAGTACCTTGTTAGCTATGTTAATTCTAAAATATATTCAACTTCAGTTTAAGTTAAAAAATGCATAACTTTCAATTTTGTTTATGTTATTATTAACGCAACCCTGTTTATCTTTGTTTACCTTTTTACTGGCAGGTTTGTGCGAAATAAAGTTGCCGTTGATTTTCTAGCGGTTTTCTGGAAATGGCGGAAAACTGAATCCACGCTCTCTGTGAACAGATAATCTTCTTTTGTGTTTACAGAATAATTTTGTTTACGATGTATTTCGTTCGAATCTTACGAGTTGTCGCTACGCTGGGAAAAAACAAACACTGCTCTAGTCTTGTTTCAGGATTGCATCGGTATTGGTCACAAATTCTCCAACAGAAATGTCCCCAAACTTGTGCAGTGTTTATGTTTATATGAACACGGTATATAATAATATTCTAATAGATTGATAATATGTCAGAAAAACATTACAAATATTACGTGTATATATATTGCAAATATTTTTTTGCTATACGTTTTGTATTACCAGGGACAGTTAAGGTGATGCTAAAAGTCTGCTGCAACGGAGTTAGTGTCTTTGTTAATAAGACATGTACGAATAATAATTTTACTATAAACCGACCTTTCCGACATTCTATGAGTTCTATGGGAGAATATGCTTGCGTTTTCGCCACCCATTCTGAAATTTTTGTTGTCTGCTACAAAAAATCGCGAAAACACAACTTTCTCGATCATGCGTTATTAAAAGTTATGATTTGTCAGCCAGACATATTCTCCCAGAATCACAGAATGTCGCTAAGGTCAGTTTATTGTAAAATTATTATTCGTACATTTTTTATAAACAAAGACACTAACTCCGTTGCAGCAGAACTTCGACATCACCTTAATGTCCAATCGTTAATTGTCCGATTTTACGCTTATCCAAAAAAGAATTGTCCAAAACCGGAATTGTCCAAAATTCAAATTAGCTATCAGTAGTTTTCCGGTTTTTCACCAATAATTTGAATTGTGATTGGTAAATTTTTCGTTGCAAGCGTCGATTTCTATTCGGCTCGTGTCACGTGGCGTCACGGGCATGCACCGCGCGCATCGAACGTTCTGCGCATGACACGTTTACTTCCGACACACGAGATAATCCGGTGGGCGCCGTGTAATTATCAGGTGATCGTCACACAATTTTAACGTGAGGTTTCTCACACTTTTAAGAGGTGAGATTCACATTAACATTCTGTTGAAATTCGACGTAATTATGACGTGACAAACTCTCACGTAAAAATTACTCGGAATTTTTCTGAGTGTTTACAGGGTGTACCAAAAGTTTCGTGACGATCAAAAAATTTTTTTATGACCGAAAACACAAAAAACGCGTTTTTTATGTTTTTTGTCATAAAATATTTTTTGATCGTCCCGGAACCTTTGGTACACCCTGTATAATCTACGTTACACCATTACGACAATTCGTAACTAAATTACGATTTTTCGGAATCGGAATCCCCAAAATAAAAATTATATTGCGTTATTTCGCAATTTCTATTAGGAAATTTCGTAATATTTCGTAATAATTATACGAATTCAAGCATTCTTATAAATACTGAATTGTTATTACATTGACATTGTTTACACTCAGAAACATAACTCGACTTTCCTAGTGTCAATAGAGTTGTTACTCAGTGTTCATAAGAATGCTTGATGGCCGAGTGGTTAGCGGAGGACAAGTCTTCGGAAACATAAGATTCCGAGTTCGATTCCTGTTCCGGGCAAAATTTTGTTCTGTCAATAAATTTATTTACGAAATTGGGTATAGCCACTGGATTTCTAAATAAAAACATTAATAAATAAATTAATTAATAATTAAATAAATCTGATGGATCCATCTAAAAAAACACAAAAATGATTGATTACCACTGAGTGAAGTGGAACTTTCTTGTCTGCTAGGAATCGTGCTGGTTGGTGGCCAGAAGGTTTTCTTTGGAACGGAAAACCACGTGGTCCTTTCGCCGTCCCTGCGATGGGAGAGCTCCAAAATGAACTTCCCGTCCTTGAAAAACTTAAGTCGTCCGCCCGCGGTCGGCAGGGCGCTGTTGTCCACGCGGGCTTCTGCATGATGGATCGGCTGGGGACTCGAGTTTTTACCATTGGCCTTGGCAAGGGCTGGGTGCAAAACAGGAGGATCACGTGAGCACATATCGGTGGTGCCCCTCACGTGACCTGCGTGAGTATGACATCCTGATGACTTCTCACGCATACTGACACCCCACAGCAACCCATTCTTCGCCACTTAACCGTTCATACTTTGACCTCTGCAATCAAATTTCGTATTTCAGTTTCTTGGACATTCTATCAAATATATTATTATTATTGATCTTGTGGTTATAAACAAAATCAGTACTTTGATTAAGGGGTTAGGCCACTGTAAAGATCGAAAAAAGGTCTTTTTTAAGAATTTTTTTCGTTGCACAGAAACATGTTCCATCCAAATGGTTAACAAGCAGGAAAGTGTTTCCAGATTTAAAACCAACCAATTGTCCCATATTCTTTTGGCTCAAAAATATCATTTAAGACCAAAAAATCGAGTTTTTTGACTCACTTAAGTGGCCTAACCCCTTAAGGTCAACCCTGTTAAAAATTCTCATATGAGAAATCACATGAGAAATCATATGTGATGTCATATGAGATCTCATATGAGATCTCACATGAGATTTTTGTTTACTAATTATACTTTTAAAATTATTGTGATTTATTATATTGTTACGTATTTTTAGAATAG